>JAYMTA010005160.1:0-11748 GCA_036897625.1 Pelargonium cotyledonis
GATTTGACCTTTGTACTTATTTTTTTTCTTTATTTGGTCCAGATGCTACTTCTATAGATCATTTACCTCCACGTTAGCGACAACGCCACATTAATCTTCCACGTCAGCTTCGCGTCCACGTCAGCCAAACAAACCCTTATTTATTTATTTTTTGTAATAAAAAATCTAATTTCTTAAAAATATATTTTATAATATGATTTTTTAATAATAATTCAAATACCAAGAGGAAGAGCAATGGTTGTAACCGGTGGAATGGATCTTCAGAAATTTCAAGAGTTAAAAGCTAGGTTTTGACCAAGAGTTGGTAAAAGTTTATCTACTCATTTAAAGCACTCATTAGATTTTTGGTCATAAACAAACTAGATTTTGGATAATGTGGAATTATTATTATATTTTTTAAAAAAATCAGATTTAAACAAATCAGAATCTGAACTGAGATGACACCGTGAAGCATACATCGTGCAACAATATTGCAATGTGATGGGGCAAACATGGGTGTTTAAAGGAAAATGAACAGGACAGAAGATAGACCATAAGATTGTTTTAGATATGGATGTGCCGCTCTCGGAATTGAACAAATTGAGGTGGATGGTGATGTCGACGGAAGATATGATGTTGGAATTGACGGGGTCCTTGAGGGTGAGGCAGCCTCCCAGAGCTTTGATCAACTCGACGTCGTGCTTGCTCTGATCGTAGAGGGTTTGGTGCCCGAATAGGTCGTCAATCTCGATTTCCCCCCAAATCTTGACACGCCAATTCACGCGTACGAACTCGAGCTCACTAGCGAAGACGTTATGGTGATTATGTGATCTAAACTAGCCATTGCAGGAGGACATCAAAGCTTAAGAGAGGCGGAGGCGTTCGATTTTTCAAAAAAAATCAAAATTTTTTTATAAAAAAAGTAAAGAGTTTGTTTGGCTGACGTGGCCAGATGACGTGGATGGTGACACCACCTAAAAAGAAATATTTATTATTTGATCCATATCCTGACATAAGAAGTCCAATGAGACTAGTACATGAAATGACAATCCATAAAAAAACACCAACATTTAGATCAGCTAAATCAAGGCGATAGCTAAAAGGAATTACTGAATAACTTAGAAGAATTGATATGATTATCATGGATGGGCCAATACTGAACAAAGGGCTATCCCCTCTAGATGGAAGAAGGTTCTCTTTCAAAAGCAATTTTGTCCCATTTGCTAGTGCTTGAAGAATTCCGAAAGAACCTGCGTATTCAGGCCCAATACGTTGTTGTATCCCCGCAAATATTTTTTTTCCTATACTGATGTAGAAGATTGATGTGGCATTATCGCTGATGTGAGGTAAGTGACCTGTAGTAGAAGATCATCTAGACCAAATAAAGGAAAAAAACAAGTACAATGGCTAAACCTGAAAATAAAATAAAGTAATCCCTTCTCATGTTGTTGGAGACTTTTAGTGGTAGAGACTAGGGAGTAGAGAGTGAGAACTTAGCAAGAGCAAGCATTCATGACTCACAGTAGAGAAAGGCACGCAAAAATGATTTGAATTGCAGAGCCCGCTAATAACACACCTACCTACTCTCTCTTCTCCATCTCCACCTCACCTCACAACTCAATTCCAGATTTTCAATTTGGGGCAGAGAACACAGACCTAGGGTTCACTCTCAACAACCCTCATGGAGGCTGCCGTCATCGACGTTGGCTCCAAGCTTCTCAAAGCAGGCGCCGCCATTCCGGATCAAGCTCCTTCTATGGTCAGTACACTTCTTGTTCTGATAATTTAATCCTCGCAAAATCAGGAAAAAAACTTGTCACAATGAGCACAGTTGCCGATAAAAAAAAAAAAACAATAAGCACAGTCATTGTCCTAATTTGTTGAAATTAGCATCTTTATCGCAAAATTGCAACAAAAATAAAATAATTGTATGGCACTAATGTCTTCCTATGGTCAGTTGTGAAGAACATCACTGCTTAGCATATTTAGGTCATGTCATTCTTCATCTACTTTAGAGCTAAATTTCACGCATTGAATCGAAAGTTGACACCTTTTCACTAGTTGATTATGTTGTATTATTAGGATATGATTCAAGTGATTAATTATTTAATCTTAGGAATCATGTAAAATGAAATAATTGACCAGTTTTTTTAACAGATTGTTGATATGGGTGTGACTTCTGTCTATATTGTTAATTTTTGTGTGTGGTTTCAGATTATTCCCACTCAGATGAAGCGCATTCCCGACGATGGAACGGTGGTAACTGATAGCTCATCCATTGAAGATGTCACCGTGGATCCTGTTGTGCGAGGTTTCATCAGAGATTGGGATGCCATGGAAGACTTGCTGAACCATGTGTTGTATACTGGCCTAGGATGGGAACTTGGAAATGAAGGACAAATATTGTTTACAGAACCACTTTCTACCCCCAAGGTTGTCGCGTATCAATTTTTTTCTTCTTTCCATTCCAAATTTTATACTATTTTAAATATAAGTTTGCTGTCCATATCATCCCCATCTTTTCAGGTCAGGTTTTTATGGATTCTATATGAATATATCAAATTCTTTTGTTAAGACAAACTAAAACTCTTTTCTTTCAGGCTGTTAGAGAACAGCTGGTACAGCTGCTGTTTGAGATGTTTAACATCTCTGGGTTCTACGCATCAGAGCAAGCAGTATTATCACTATATGCTGTAGGGCGTATCTCGGGATGTACTGTTGATATAGGGCATGGGAAGATAGGTATGAATATATGATAGAAAGGAACTTATGCTTGTGATATTTGGACTGTAGTTGTTATTAGATGATTGCCAGTTATCTATGAGATTTCTATCTTTTATTTTTCTCTTACATTTTAATGGTCTGAGTTATTAAAGTGTGCTTCAGACCAATTCCTGTTCAACAAATTCTATCACATTTAAGTCTTACACTGTCTTCTCTTGCATCGAATTAGTGAGCTACTGAGCTCATTGTGACCTTAGTACCGATAATTAGCTTGCTTGGTTAATGTTATTATGCATCCTTATAAAGAAGCTAGAGTCATGAATGTGAATTATTTTAGAGTGAAGCATCAATTTATGTACTTTTTGAATGATTTGTCTGAAGGTATAGCCTTCTAAGCATATTGTAATAGAAGTTTTGATTTTTGACATCAGCCTTTGGCTTCCAAAGAAGATGATGTGCCTCAAAGCTCACTTTTTCCTCGAGGCATGTACGCAGCCGTTAATATTGTCTCTTAGTCATTTTAAATTTTGGTCCTCTGGATGCAGACTTATATTCATGAATGATATTGAGTTTTGTAGTGTTTAATATATCACAACTCTAATATGGTGGATTTCTGCTATATTTAATGTGGAGGGTTTCTTGCCTACTATTTATAGACTGTATATGCTATCCAGCTGGTGGATATGACACTGAAATATCTGCTGGGTTTTTTTGGTTATGTATTAGATATTGCTCCAGTGATTGAAGGTGCAGTGCAACACATTGCCTCTAGGAGATTTGAAGTTGGAGGTGTTGATTTGACGAAGTTATTTGCTCAGGAACTTGCTAAATCCAATCCACATGTGAATCTCAGCATCTCTGATGCTGAGATGTTGAAAGAGAGATACGCGTGTTGCAGTGCAACTGAACGTGGTTATGGAGTGACTAAACAAACATGCTCAGTAGAAAAATACATCCTTCCTGATGGAAAGGTTTGATATGTATAATTGCTCTTAATTTACACATGATAATTAAAGTTTTATTAGTTGGAAAGCCCTGAATCAAGTTTAAACAAGATACTCTAATCCAAGAAGGATGATGCGCCTTCACAAAACTATAACAATGCATTCAATAGTTGAGTCTGAATTTGAATTTTTGAAATTCGTGTACTGTATGTGGTTTATGTCTGTTTACTTGTTTACTTATCTGAATCCTTGAAATGCTGGGTTATTCAAGTTTTTTTTATAGTTTCTATTGTTTATTTAAAACCCCCAAAATTCAGTTTAAACAATATACTATTATACTTCATAATGACGAATAATGATGTTCCTTCACAAAATTATTACTATGCTTTCAACTGTTGTGACTGAATCTGTTAAGTATTTGTATTGTAGGTAACTTTATTTATTCATTTTCAGTGATTTATATCTATTCAGTAATTGTCCTCTAAATGATGTACACTGATTCTTTAACTCTTTCTGTATGCATATAGCTCCTCTCTCTCTGTCTCTCTCTCTCTCTGTGTCTCTCTCTCTCTCTCTCTATCTCTCTCTCAAATTAATGTTTTACTAAATGCTATTTACGATGGGAGCTGAGCCTTGAAATTCTATAATATTGTTTAGACATCTATTACTTGATTAGTCTTCCATAATCCTTTAACTGTACAGTACCAGTCTATTAGCCTTCCATTCTTGAATTACTGACATAGGATAAATACGCTGCTGGATGTTGACATTTTTTTAGGCTGGTTAAGGTTACCAAATAGATTTGAGGATGATATAAGAAAATAAGATTCATATTCAAAGGACTTTCTGGGGCTGTGTTGTGTAGTTTGGGTGTTTAATGGATGTAAATGTTGGGACTTGGGGTTATCTAAGTAGGGTTTAAAGGATGATAAATAGTATAAGACTCCATACAAACCATTTGGTCTGAGAACTAACTTTACTAGCTAGATATAACATATATCAAAAGGAGGGAGTACTCTAGCTTGGAAATTTATAAAAGTTGTGTTAAATATTGACCCAAAATGGTCCCTAAATTTTCACATATTGACCCAAAGTGATCCTTACCCTTAAAGTTTATATCAAGAGTTGAGGGACCAAATTGGGTCAATATTAAGTTCAGGGACCACTTTGGGTCCAAAAAGGTCCAGGAGCCAAATTGGGTCGAAACAAGAAAGTTCAGGGACTATTTTTGGTTAAAAAAGTTTAGGAACTAAATTGGCTCAAAAGATGAAAGTTTAGGGACCAAATTGGGTCTTTTATCAAGATCAAGTAATGACTATTTACACTAGAACGAATGGTATTTCCATTTTTTGTCTATGACATGTTGGATAGAATCTAAATGCTTATTTAATGGTTTGTCCAAGAATTTTGCATCATGAGAGAGCATTTTTGTATATGCACATCGATTTACTGACTATTCTGTCCATATTCACACAGTAGTTCAATTTAATGTACCCTTTTCCCTGTTACATTTGTTTTATGGCTCATTCTAACAATTCTCAATAACTATTAAAGGAGATATCAATTGGAAAAGAAAGATACACTGTTGGCGAGGCTTTATTCCAGCCATCCATATTGGGTTTAGAGGCACATGGAATTGTTGAGCAGCTTGTCCGTACTATTTCAGCAGTGTCCTCTGAGAATCAGCGGCAGCTCCTAGAGAATACTGTACTTTGTGGTGGGACTGTTTCTATGCCTGGTGAGGTTTATATATTTTGATCGTCCTACAAGAGTTTAATCACGTATACATGTCAGTTAAAGATTGAATAATTTAAAACTATAAGTCCAGACTATTGAGTGTATTAAATTATTTTCATTGTAACAAACAATGAAAAGAAGGGAAATTGTATCTGGCTTGTCATACATGCATAAACATATGCAACCTCTCTTTCTTTCTCTAGATTCATCTATAAGGAAAGTGATGTCCCTTCACATTGAATGACTTTTTAATAGACTTGGAACACCAAGAGGTTGGCCTAGAGGTAAGGTAGTTTGCTACCTCCTTGACCACCATGGTTCAAATCTTGGGGCCAACACCTAAGGAATTTTCCTTCGAATGCACTAGGCTGATGTGCAACCTTAAGATCTCCCGAAAAAGGACTAGTCTCAAGGTGCCCTCAATTATGGCCTGGAGACACCCTTACCGTATATAGCCAAAAACAAAAATATTGACTTGGATTTTGCCATATCTGATGAGATGAATCCCCTAGTTGGTATGTGCTCCATTATTGTTTGCTTATTGTGTTATTTATCAGGATTAACTGTTGCCCTGGAGTTGTTGACAATTGTTTTGTACCCTAATGCAGGTTTTGATGATAGATTCCAGATGGAGGCTAATCTTTGCTCATCTGCAATTCGTCCTTCACTGGTAAAGGTGAGATAACTTATTAATGAAGCGTGAACTTTACTTTGTTAAGTTTTTCCTGAAGTCCCGTAAAAATTATTTTTGTACTTTGTTTAGATTAGAAAGTAATTACTCACTTCGTCCCAAAATGAGTGCACACTTTTCTTTTTACGTAGTTATGCATGAGTTACCATTAATATCCCTAAGATAAGTTAGTTAGAACTACTTGAGCTTGTTACAACAAATCCATGTGAGGACACATGATGAAAAGTTAAGCACTATGAAAATTGTCTTGTCCTTAAGTTTTGCAAAAAAAAAAAAAAAAAAAAGCAGAAAGAAAAAAAAAGGGAAAAGGGGCACTCATTTTTTGGGACACAAGTAGTACTTAGGCAACTAAGCTTGTGATTGTCTGCACATGCACATGATGCATGAATGAATTGTATTATCTTAAGGTGGTCTCTGATTGATGACCCCATCATTTGTCATCTATTACCCTCTAAATAGGTTACGGTAATTAACGAAGTGAATTGTTATTGTTTATTAATAATCTAAGGTTATGCAGTTTAAATGTCACCTTTTTATCCCCAGGGTCTGAAAGTTGTGCATGGAGCTTGAATATGATTACATATGTACTGGCAGCTTACTAATTTTCTAATCTGATTATATATATTTTACAGGCGCCAGAATATATGCCAGAGAATTTGAATATGTTTTCAGCTTGGGTAGGTGGTGCCATACTTGCCAAAGTTGTGTTCCCACAAAATCAGCACATAACCAAGGCGGACTATGACGAAACTGGACCTTCTATTGTTCACCGGAAATGCTTCTGACGATTCACATGTTTACTAGTTGTCTAGGTTTTTATTTATCCTACATGTATCATAAAATATTGTTATGGTTAACCATGAATTAGGTAGAGTCGCCATGGGAAGAAGATATTATTGTGTGATCTATTTTCCTTTTAAACGTCTCTTCAAGGCTTAGGTTTTTGTACCTAACAGCACAGCATGAATTAAACAATCCAAGAGAAACCTCATTAGACTATATTCTGCTTATGTTTCATGACTTTTTAACTTTCATTGACTTGATATCAGAGCATTCAAGATATTGTACTATGTCTTTTGTAGAAACTTAATGACAAGTGCAAAACTAACATAATTTTTATTCTGGGAATGTTTCCTCTTATTTTCTAACTCATGTGGCTCAGTTCATCTGTGGCAACCTACTTGACCCAAGCTTTTTTAATATAAATGACAACAAACAAAAGGTTAGTATTCTCAGCACCATGGCTTATTATGACTTACAATTAAAACCGGTCAGGGTAATCCATCTTGTCTATTATCTTGCTGTGTAGCTCTTGATGAAGTTTTGCAATAGTCCAGCCAGATATGTGCTCTAGAGCTATCTCTTCCAGGTACTGTCTTCTTTGTCTAAAGTTCATTGAATGAGGCGCTTTCAGCCAGTGGCATATTGTGCATCATGTCTTTTAATATTATTAAACCTCATCTCCTCAAACAGTAGTTGGTTTAGTCCATTATGCACCTTTTGACACCCCTTTCCAAAGTTGCACATTCTTAGTGGCTTCAAGGCCTGCTAGATTAATGTTCACTTATAGTCTTCGTGTCAGAAACAGTGTGGGGTTCTGTGTTATGCACAGTCCACTTGTAGTTGTTGGCGCTTTAGGCTTCGGATTCCACCATAATATGTTAGTTTAAGACATTTAAGCGAGTGCTGCTGTTATGGAGTTCTGTTTATAGTTTTATGAGAAATATGTTTAGTGCGTCATTTGATGTCTCCATTAGGCCTTCCCTTACACCGAGAGGAGAGAGATCAGCAATCATCTTCAATACCTGACTGTGACTTATTATTACCTGATTTGTCTCTTGAAAGTACTAGGTTACCTATGATTTGAGCTAAAACAATTATAAAGTATAAAGTGCAACTATATTGAGTAATGTAAGAACTAAGAAGCATAAATGATTTCCTAAAATGTTAAATAAAGAATTTTGGTGGTGAAGTATTTATATCTACATCACATGTCAAGTATGGAGATGATATGCAATAGTATTTAAGACAAAGTAACTTATAAATGGCCAGTACACTAAGAAACAAAAGTGTCAATTATGCAATGTAGTAGGACCCCAGGTCAACAGACACAGCCACCCTCTGTTAACACTCAACTCAACTATGGGTCCAATCCAATCCAGAATCTAATACACAGTTTGGCCCACAACTAAAAAATAAAAGCAAGGGGACAAACAACAAACAGATGAACAAAAGGTCCAACCTAACTTAACTGCATGTACTGAACTGAATCAAACAATAATTATGTCAAAACTCTTAATAACAGATTAAGTCAATTCTTAGAGGAAAGAAACTACAATGAAACCATTCCCATTCCCATTTGAGAGAGATAGAGAGAAGATAATAGGCATAGGCACATCGTTATTATATTATACACAGACAACTAGTGAGATTGGAGTGGAGTTAGCTACAGCAATCTGAGTGTGAGTCTACCTATTGGTTCACTTCCCAACTTTGTCTGGGTGCAACTCTGTCATGAACTGCTGCATATTCCTGCAATATACAACCAAAAACAATAACTATATCATTCCTTTGGAACTTCCCATCCTCCAATAATACCTTACAAATAAAACTATATATGCATATTAACATATCTATAGTTAAGAAAATCAATGGTTTCTTTCCTTTTTAATTAGCCTAAAAAAGAAAGCATTTCCTTGTATTTGTATTTGTATTTGTATTTGTATTGTATGTACATACATTTACATACCTCCATTTTGTTGATGAGTTCTTCAGCTGTATTTGCTGAAACAAGAATATGCCTTGCAGAAGCTTCTATGAACCCTTCTTCCACTCCTTTGTCTAATAAAGCAAGCAAGCTGTTGTAGTACCCTTCTACATTCAACAGTCCCACCTGTCTCAGGTAATCATAATATTCATTATGAATATTCTCTCATTTTGAATATATGATATTCAGTATAAAATAAGTTGGGGTCGTACCGGTTTTTCATGAATGCCAAGCTGAGACCAAGTAATCGCTTCTAAAAGTTCTTCCATGGTTCCATAGCCACCTTTAAGTTTCAAAATTTGAGTGACGACACTGCATATATATTGGTTAAATGGTTTTGTCTCCCTAAACTGATATGTAATTTTGGGTTTAGCCCCTAATTAGTGGGTTTTCTTGTTCGAGCCATTGTAAATCATTTTTTATTAATTAAACTCACTCATCTGGTTAGTCGTTTTTAGATTTCGCTTCAGCATTTGTTGACATGTCATCACTCTACGTCAGGTACAACGTCCACGTGCATGTCACATAAAACAAAACATTGTGTTTCATTATTTTTTTAAATCTCAAACAACCAAAACGATTTCGTTTTAGCTGTGAATGATGAAAAAAATGAAACAATATGATGAAGTGGCATGAACACGTGGGCTCCGTATATGATGTGGCGACGACGTGCCAACAAATGTTGACATGACACTTGAAAACCAGCTACAACCGGTTGAGTGTGTAAAATGGTTTACAAGGGCTCAAACAAGACAAAGCCCTAATTAAGAGCTAAACCAAAAAAAAGTGTCAGTCCATAGTAGGCATAACCATTTAACCCTGTATCTGTGAACGTTATTTGTAATTGCCAAAACACACACAAGCTCTATGCACATATGTACCAGGAAGTGCAATGAATGCATCAGCATGTCGATACATTTCCGATTTCCTTTGGTGCATGTCTTTAACTGTTTTCACTTCTCCTCTGGGCTTTCCTGATATCTGCAACTTAGGTTTCACTTTATATTATCTTCATCTTCATCTTACTTCTGTAAAACTTGTCAAAATGTTATTATAGAGTACGTACCTCATGAGGCAACAGGGCCTTCGGGATCACTCTAAAAAACACATTAAGTTCATGTTAAAAGTAACATTTGCTGTCTAGAGTAGCTAGGAGTAAACTTAACTATATGATCTGCTTTGATTATTGCAGAAAATATACATACATACATACCCTAGGACATGGAGACCTCCATCAAACACAGCTTGTGAAACCAAACCCATTAGGCCTATGCATGTAAACCAAATCAATCTTCCTCTCCA
Source organism: Pelargonium cotyledonis (assembly GCA_036897625.1). Taxonomy (NCBI): domain Eukaryota; kingdom Viridiplantae; phylum Streptophyta; class Magnoliopsida; order Geraniales; family Geraniaceae; genus Pelargonium; species Pelargonium cotyledonis. Next base: position 10,145 of record JAYMTA010005160.1, read on the forward strand.
CCTGCATGTATACATAGTACCATTCCATTATTTAGTTTCATGAAAAAATCTCCCAAACTAAAGCACAACTAAGAAAGTATATGCATATACATACACTTAAATAGCTAAGTATTTGTAGATGATTTATGCAGTCTTACCAGCAATTTACCTAGCTCAAGAGCAGCAGCACTAAAAGATGGCTTGTATCCAGCTTTGCTGCCACAGAAGACACGTACTGTTTTGAACCTTCCTCCTTAGTTTTCACTACTGCTTCCTGTTCCTTGTTCATCTGAATCACCTTCTTTGCTTTCATCACCTTCTTTGCTTTCATCACCTGATAAGGCTTCTTGTTTGTCTTTCATTCTCCCTAGATGATTTGTGAAAAGAGAAAAAAGTGGGACTAAGAGAGGAAAGAGGAGGAGATATTACTAAGATTGTGTTTCAATGGAACCGGACACTAAATATAAATAGCACTCCGTTCGTCTTAAAATGTCTGTCATGTTTATTTAATATATTTGTCGAGTATCATCTCTTTTTTGCACGAGTTACTAATAATATTTCTACCATAAGTTTGTTACATCAAATACATTTGAAAGAAGGTGAAGTTTGTCACCACTTTATATACACGTTGTGTCCTCTATCGATCAACTTAAGCTTTTGGTTTGGATCAAGTTTAACATGGTATCAGAGCTAGTTTGGTTTGGTCTAGTGACCCGTCTTTGTTGTCTTCTTTCTTGGTCCAGGTGTAGGGTACGTTGTATTATTCGACATGCACTTGCCCTGCATGTGAGGAGTGTTAATTAATGCCCACATTGGAAGAATGTGAAGTTTGTTACCATCTTTTGGTTGGATCTTTCAAGTTTAACATGAAAAGTTCACTTGCTCTTAGTTTGGGACAAGGAGAGTAATTGATTTTGAAACTCCAATAATTTTAATACAAAACACAAAAGAAACAAGCTCCTTTGGTCTGATAGAACTAGAACTAGAACTAAAACTAAAACTAAAACAGCCCAACAAACAACACATCTCCATCTTCCCTTTTTCTCTCCAATAAATAAAATTTCAACCTTTTATTGAAGATCAGCCAAAACCCATACCCATTGTCTCTCCTTTTATGTATGTATTATCAGTGTCTTTTCTTTTCTCTCTTGTAAATCATAATATGTCAATTTCATGATCCTAACATATGACAATAATATTGTATAGTATCATAATATCTTTGAAGGAAATAACCCATTTCTTTTACCCAACTCCAGTTCTCTAACAATTTTTGGAGTTTGACCATGGCTGCCTTGGTTCGCCTTGCCGCCTCTGGCTTTCCACCATATCTTGTAATGTGCACAATATAAGAGGCGATGCTGGACAGCCTCCAGCTTCCAGCGGAGTCCGATGAGTTGAGATGTGCGTAGAACGAACGTCTAGCTATAGCTAAGTTTTGGTACAACATTTCCCTTTCCCATCCTTGAATGCTCCATTTGTACATAATACATAACTAGTGGCACCCTTCATATCCAAAGACTGAAAACATGTTTTACTGTAAATACCTTTCCACATAAAGATAAGGTACAACATTTCCGATCCTTGAATGCTCCATTTATCAGTAAAAATGAGGGACAAATATATAT
>JAYMTA010005161.1:0-11745 GCA_036897625.1 Pelargonium cotyledonis
AAATTCAGGTACCTTAAATGCTTTAAACCATTAGTTGAATTTGGTATTTCCTTTATGTGATAGTCACTCAAAGATAGTTCTCTCAATTTTTTTTCTTTGACAATAACATATTCAAAACTTCATTCGATATCCAATTAATCACCTGATGCCAAAACAGGTAATGCCAATAGTGATCGCAAACTCTTTTCTTCATCAAACCCTTCAAATCTTTTTGCAGGTGAAAGATGAATGTCGTCATACCTTTTGAAAAGATGAAGTCCTCTCCAACTTAGAATCCAAATGGAAGCATATTTCTCTAGCTACACACAGAGCCAGATCATGAATGAGATCGTGCATCACAAATCTTTCACTTTCTGAGCTTGAGTATTAGAAAAATGACCTTGACAATAAATCTTAAAAATATGCAACACCCACATCCTCCATATGCTTCTTCCCTTTAGGTTGTGGTAGAAGCCTTCGGCCATCCATAACTTGACTAATCCTTCTGTGTCAAATTCATAGTCCTATTGGGAAATATGGAACAATAAACAAAGTATTGCTTCAAATGGGAAGGGAGGTGATGATAGCTCAATCTCAAAGCTGGAAGGATACCATTTTCGTCTTTTGGCAAATCCCAAATCTGACTGTCGAGTATCTCCACCCATGTATCAAGATTCAAGTTTTTACTCAACATTCCACCAAGAGTCTTTGCTGCTAGCGGCAAACCTTTGCATCTTCCAACTCTCTTCTCGCCGGTGTGTTTGAGATTTAGGTGACCATCAAAATTGTTGCGTTCAAGGCATGCTGGCAAAATAAAGAAAGGCAATCCTCAAATGACAGCTCTTCCAAACCATGAATGAGACCAACAGTGCCCATCAATTTAGCAACTCCTTGATTGCGTGTTGTGAGAATAATCTTGCTTCCTAGAGCACCTCCTTCAAAAGGCTTGCGAAGAACCGACCAATCATGATGATTCTCGTTCCAAATATCATCTAGAACAATAACAAATTTCTTCCCTGACAGAATATTCTTCAACCCAACCTGAAGTTGGTCCAAAGTCATACCATCATCAGTAGGTCCCTTTTCATTATCAGAAAACAAGCACTCCTTCATTACTTTTCAAAGGGAAATAGGCCTAATATCCAACGGATTGCTATGATTTTGCAACATCTCGCATTCAAACTACATGAGCATTAAATTCTCATTTATCCAGTGAGATGTTTGAGTTTCATTTTCTGGGCATTATAAGTTTATAACCTGTAGTCTCTAAATAAATTTAGTTCTAAGTAAATCAAGAACGCTATATAAATTTAAAATAAACAAGAAGAAATTTGGCGCAATTGCGTTCCAAGCATGTGTTTTACCTATACTTTTATTACGTACATACATTTATCCGCAAACTTACTAACAATAATTTGTTCTATAAATAAGCAAAATTGGACTCACAAACAATTATAGGAAGACATAAACGTAATTTACATACCCAGTGCACGTTAACCTGACGTTACCCTAATAAAAATATACTCATCCAACACATATTTGATTTAAGGCATGGATATCAATATATGCAATCTTTCAAATTAGAAATATATAACTCAACTTTCCTTTCACCCAATGGAATGAAATTTAACTTTTGACCGAGACTCTCTTCTCTGAGCTAATTTTTTGACCGAAGGTATCTTAATAGTATTGAACACATATCCGAGTAACTACAACTTAACTAAATTTTAATGTTTAAACCAAATAATATTTGGAGTTAATGAGCCAAAAATATTTGAGAAAGTTTGATTTGCCCATAAATTAAAATCATCCACCAATCCATTTTCTACCTCTCTTCTTTGCCCAAAACCCTAATTTCTCTGCTCTCCAAAGAAACCCACAGCCAATCTCAAACAACATCCTATTAATTTCAACAGAACGTGCAAAAACAGCAACCCATTTGGAGAATTGAGTCCCAAAACCCTAAAACTGAACCAATTTCAAAGGTTACAGAAGCAAATTGTCATTAACAGTCTCAAATGAAAGTTGAAAGGTCAAGGAACTTACTTGCCTCTGTTGATTTTACACATCAGAAGAGAACTTACTCGCCTCACTGTTAATGGTATTGGTGGCTACATTCATTTCTAACAAAAGTAGCTCAGCTTTGTTCATTTTCAAAGAGAAATTAATGCATCCCAACAGTCCACAATTTTTAACGATTAATGTGGTTGAGTTAGCAATTTAAATGCTCGAAATTTAATCCATAGAGCAGGAGCTGAGATACTAGTAAAATAGATTCGAGCGGACACTTCGGGTCTACCAATTTATAAAATTATACGAGTGTTAAATTGTAAGGTTTCATTTACTCCTATTTTTTTGTTTGACATACTGCTTCTTCTTTACTTTCACAAAATATGCATTAAAAGTTTTCGGTTGATTCGTAGTGAAAGTGACCGGGTCAGGCAACTTGATTGGATTCGCACATCTTGCCATTCGAGTTAGATTTTTTTATTTGACATTCTTCTTCTTCTTTACTTTCACAAAATATGCATTAAAATTTTTCAGTTGATTTCGTAGTGAAAGTGACCGGGCCAGGAACTTGATTGGATTCGCATATCTTGCAATTCAAGTTAGATCTTTTAAACTCAAATCAACTCAAAATTTAAACGGCGAGTTTAATTTCTAGTTAGCGAGCATGACAGATGAAGTTACAGAAAACGAATGATTTTATGGATGAAAGAAAAAAAGGGAAAAGAAATAGGGATAAAGGTATTTTTAGTACCCAAACTTTGCAAGTGTACTCAATTTAGTATCTAAACTTTTATTGTGCCCAATTTAGTACCTAAAATTTTATTTCATACCCAGTTTAGTACCCACCGTCCAATTCCGTCAATTGAAGCGTTACATGCTTACGTGGCTTGCTGACTTGTAATTTTTTGCCCACATGGCATGGAGTGGCTCGTGGACTTTGATGAGTAGGCGATGACTAGAATTTTTTTAATTTTTCTTTATAAGACCTATTTTATTTTCTACTTTTCTCTCTCCTACTCTCGAATCTACGGATTCACTCTCCTCTCCTTCCTTTTTCGTTCTTCTCTGTTTCTTCTTCCTTCTTCGTTGAAATCGGTAGAAATCATGTATGGCTTGACTTTTTACTTGTTTGTTTGTTCTTATTCCATTTGAAATCGTAAATTTTACAACCTTTTTCATCTTCCTCTTATTGATGCCGTTCTTCATGAATGGGTTAATTTTTAGGGTTTCAAAAATTTTAAGCTCTTTAATGGAATTGAACATGCAGGCTTACGGGTTTTGTTGTAAAAGTGATGTCTAATGTATACCATAGATGAATTGAGTACAAGTGTAACAGGAATTACGAGAGAGAAAAGAGGTTTTGTTTCTGTGAAGAACCAGTGGTTCGTGTGATGTCATGGACTAGAAAGAACCCAAAGCGTAGGTTCTATAGATGCCCATTTTACCTTGTGAGATTTGTTGTTTCATTTTGAAATTTATAACTCACTCTCAAATTTGACCCTGTTTGTGTTGTTGATGACAAAAACTGATGTGTTTTGATTTTGTTTTTGGATTTCAGAGTAACAATGATTGTGGTTATTTCGATTGGCATGATGATGACCTGGATGAGCATGATTATTACAAGAATATAATAAAGGAGCTCTATGAAGAGAGACTTTCTTTTGTGCAAGAAGTGAGGGAGTTGAAGCTTGGAAGGAGCAATAGGTCCAAGGCAAGCTCGTCAATGACTGTGAAGGAATGTGGCTCAATGCCTGTGAAGGAATGTGGCTCTATGACTATGAAGGAATGTTGTAGTTCATCTACTGTTGGTGAAATTTCTGTTAGGAAAAGTAGGAGTTGGTTTAGTTTGTGTAACTATATTTTGTTAGTGTTATGTGCAATATTGTTCACATTTGTTGTGAATCAAACTGGAGGGATTGATGTTGTGAATCAAACTTGAGGGATTGATGTTATGATCAAACAACTAATGTAATTGGGAAATGGTGAAATGTTTTATGACTTAATGTAGCATTTGTCATGATTTTTGGAATGTAGTATCTGATTTGAGCTCTTATTGTTTATTTGACATGAAAAAAAATGTGCATATACTTAACCAAATTGAGTATGGCAAGTCTGTATAGATGAGTACATAATGAAATGAAGCAAAAAACAACATCGCTGATACATACATATAGATACCAAATGAGTACACAATAAAATGATAACAATGTGAGTTCCTGATAAGAGAAGCAAATATATCAATTGAAGCTTCATTGGTCATTGGTCAATACATACAAATTGTTCAAAGCTAAACTGATCCTTCCAACAATCAAGTATCAATTAGTTTAAAAAATTTAGCCAAACTGATTTCCTACCAATAGTCAAGCTTCAATACTACTTAAGTTCAAAAACAGATATATTAGCTTACAATCCATTCAAATATTAAATACACCAGTTCAAAAAGGGTCATCAACCTATAGTCTTCAATTCAAGAATCTTGTTGAGGAAGCTTACTCTTCCCTCTCTTCCTATTGTTCCTGAATCCCCTGCCACTCCAAATTAGTGATGTTAAAACCCTTTCTGAGATATGTCAAGGCTGCAAAGAGATAAGATGAGTTAAGCATTTAAAAGTCTTGTTGAGCAAAATGATAACACAAATTTTTAATACAAATTGACAAACTTACATTCAAAATTGAAACTCCAATTGATGCATTTTGAAATAGTCCCATCCCAACAGTCCTAAACAAAGTGAAAGGCCTTGCTGGAGGCTTGGACTTAGTGTTACCTTTCCTTGGAGTATACTTTTTTGGAGGTGGAGGAGGATGTTGTTCCACGTGGTGGTCTACCATTGGTGCTCTATTCTGAATATCCACTGGTGGTTGACTTGGTGGCATGTCTTGTGTTGGAGCTTGTAAGAAAGGCATATCATCTAAACAATCTTCAACCTCTTATTTACAGTCAACACATTTGGGTAACACATGTTATTGAAACTGAAATCAACATATTATATTAAGACAAGAAATATATCAGCACAATTGAAAGTAAACTTGTTCTGTTTGGTATGCATTGTTAGGGGCATTTACCATTTCCTTAAGATTTTGTATTAGTCTGTGCAAAGAAAAACAACCAAGTTCAAACTATTAATGTGACAAAAAAGTTGAAAGTTTAAGAGCTCCAAGTGCAGCAAAATACCTCCTCTCTTAGCCTAGCTTCAAGAGCTAGGTAGTAAGCTATGTCTGGACACCATCTTTTGTTGTGATGTAGCCCTTAGCACCACCCACATGACATTTATCTTGTGAGTTTTTCCTTAGTCTTTGTCTTAGTCTGATTACTTCCTCCAGCCCTTTCATGTTCTTCTAACCTCCTCTTCTTTTTTCTCCTTCCAGGTAAGCTTCTTATTACTAGTGGTTGACGTTCAAGTTTGTTCACATGAGGCCAGAATTCTTCTCCCCGTATTGGCTCACAAGGAAATGAATAACTCATGACATAAGAAATCTTGCTATAACATGGAGCTAAAAACTCACCAACCTAAATTCCCTCATACTAGATAGCACAAACATCATGTGCACAAGGAATGCCAATTAAATCTCATCTTCTACAAATGCAACTCACGGCATTTAATTTGACAATATGTTTCTTACCTTCACTAGCCTCAACCTCATAACATAAATCAAATTTGAATTGGACTCTCCATGAACAAGACAGCTCTCGACTCTTTGCAATCATTTTCTTAATCCTAGGACCATTTTCAAACCTCCGTGTCTCATCAAACAGTTACTTTTCCCTCATTCTTTTTGCTACATACAACCTCAAGTGTTCCATTAAACCTAAGATACACTTGTTTCTAGCTGCAATTAGAATGACATTAAAAGACTCACACATGTTATTATCTACATTCTCACACTTACATCTGTGAGAAACATAGCACTAGCCCAATGTTTTGGATCTAAAGCAACTAAATCCTCATAGGCAGACCCACTCATGATCAAAGCCATGTCGAACATCAATCTTTTAAAAGACTCAAAGCAAGTAGCCTTACTTGATGCCCAAAATCTTCTCTTTAGGTCCTTCCCATCATGTTCCTTTCTCCAATTTGCATAAATGTGTTTACAACACATTCTCTGATGAGCTCCAGGTATCACAGCATGAATAACATTCATTAGTCCCTAGCAATGAACATCAATACACCAATTAGTCAAATAAAGTACAATTAACCAAATACAATAAAGTTAACCAAATACATTAATATAAAACAAATTACCTTCTGTTGGTAAGAAATTATGACCCACCCAGCTCATTTATCCATTTGCAGATCCTGAGTTAAGGATTTGAGAAACCACTTCCAGTTCTCATTAGTGTTCTCAACCTCCACAGTTGCCCATGCTACAGGGAACATCTGATTGTTCCCATCTAGCCCTATAGTTGTCAGTAACTCTCCCTTCAATATACCCTTCAGAAAACATCCATCAACCCCTATAATTCTTCTACACCCTACTAAGAACCCATCTTTACAAGCAGCTAAACATACGTACATCCTCTTGAACATTGGCAACCCACTACACTCATCAGTTTCAGTGACCACACACTGAGTTCCTCGGGTTAGCCTCTCTCAATTCTGCAGCATAGGACCAAAGTTTGGAAAACTCTTCTTTCTCTCAATTATGCTCAACTATTTAAACATCATTAATGCTATGTTAGTGTGAAACAATACTAAACAAGGTCAACATCATCATTCAAATAAAAATTGAAACAAAAATACTTGAAAATTTCTTACCTTAGGATCACCACTTGCTGCACCAACTCCACCACTTGCTGCCTCTGCAGTACCTCTCTCTACCTGTACATGTACCTCAACCTCAGGATCTTGACTTGCTGCACCAACTCCAACACTTTATGGATTTGCAATACCTCCCTCTACATGTGCTTATATTCAATCTCAGCCTGGTGTTCATTAAACACAGCTTTTTCTTGAACTGAAACCTCTAATTCAGCCTCCACTACATTTGATTGAACTCCACAACTATGTGGTCCTATATCTACCTCAACATCACCCAAATTACTAGAAATTCCCTCAGTTTATGGATAAATACAACCTCTACCTCTATCAACTATTACCCCTCCTAAATGCCCACTAACCTCTTCCACCAGTTGACCATGTTCAACATACACACTAATTGACCCATGCTTATACAAAAAAAAATCTTCATCCTCATCAATGATATGTCATCACCAACAAGACCAACCCATCTAATTTTTCATGTGACACCCCTCTAATATAATACAATTTTATAACATTAACAAAAATAATTAACTTAAAACACGATCCAGACACCAACTCGTCCCCCTTTGTGTGCACCTCAAGTAGTTAAAGTCCTCTACTAGTCACAACCTTCCTAATCATCTTCTCCGAGTCCAGGGTCTAAATATATCACTATGAGATGAATAACATATTACTCGACAGTTAAAATCACGGATTAATTTAGTAATTGAGATAAGATTACACAAAAAATTTGGCACATGAAGAGATTCGGGAAGATTAATATTTTAGGATTGAATAATAAAACCAAATCTAACTATAGCCAAGAACAAACCATAATCTATATTAACTTTTTTTATAGTCTGCACTAGATTTATTGGAAGAAAAATAGGTAGAACAGTCAATCATATAATCGGTAGCTCTGGAGTCAAAAATCTAAGGTAAATTATTATAAAGCGAGGAAAAAGTTAAAAAAAAAGCTTTATTGAATTGAGCAAAAGAACACAAGAAGGTTTGATTTTGGTTGAATTACAATAACCTATACAAGTTCTCTAACTGCTCCTTTGAGAAAATTGGTGCCTAGGAATCTATTGGTGCATTTGGAGAAAAATCAGACTTGACAGAAAAAGCTTGTTGCCTAGAACCTGTCATTGGTCGATCGGATTTGGTAGTGCCTTGATGATCCAGTGGCTTGCCATGAAACTTCCAGCACTTGAAGGCCCGATAGACGACGCTAAACTTTCAATATCATCGCATCATCACTATTCTTTCGCTTTCTTCTTGACGGACCTCTGAGAAAACTTCGTAGATCTAGGGTAGAGGCTTTCAGCGAAGAATTCTACCCTTCACCATCATCCAAGAAATTGTTGACATAGGCAATAAATACATTAACCCGATCTTGTTCCTCTCGAGCTTTAAACCAAGCATGGTAATTTGGGTTCTCTCAATTCTCATCATAGCACTGGTTAAGCTCCTACCATAACACCACTAGTTCAAGATCTCTTTGTTGCAACTGCCATACAGTTTGTTTAAGTTCAAAATTTTGAGAAGAATTCTCGAGATCAGAGTACACGAACTTAACAAAGTCCCAAACTTCCTTTGCGGTTGTCAAGAACATGTGTGGCTAGGCAATCGAGGAATCTACTGAATTTAGAAATCATACTATCACAAGTGAATTTTCAGTCTGCCAAGCTTTAAAACCCTTATGTGTGGACTTTGAAATCATCTCATCTCCAGTTAAATTCCCCAACTTTCCATGGCCATCAACAACTAGTTTCACCAATTGTGACCATTCAAGATAATTTCTTCAATTCAACTTATGGACCGAATCTGAAGGGAGAAAAACACTCTTTCTGTTAAGTTATTTTTTGTGGGAATAGAATTGGTGATATTCTAGACAGAGAATATGATGAAGAAGCCAATTAGGGAGGTAAAAGACACTCAGGTATTTTTTTTTTTGGTTCTGATTCCACGTACGTAAAAATAATTTAGATGATAATATTATGGGAAAAAGAGTAGCATTTAAATAGACATAGAATACAATCAAAAAATTCTAAAACAATTCCTATAACTATGGGATTTGACTAACCAAATATTTACTAAATATTCAATGACTTAATCTCTATACAAATTCTATGACCTAGTTTATATACATATATTATATAGAATAACAGGGTATAATAAGAGCTAACACATTTCAAATGTATTCATTATGCCGAGGGGGTGAAAGTGTGGCTCCCAACATAAAATTTTGTTGATAATGTCACATTGATAAGATATGTCCACAATCATGACATTTATTTAATCACGATACAAAATTTTATAATACTTAAGTTCAAAGAACATCATATTATTTTAAGTATTAATTTACAATATATATATACATGTCATAATAACTATGCATGGTATGAAATGTATTCAAATAATTTCATAATAAAATTGTTCAAAACATTGTCTTGGAAACATATTTATAAACATAATCTACAAAATTTGTGATAGGCCAAACTGCAGATAACCCCTATGGGGTTACCACTTTTTGCAAATAACCCACCTAACTACATTTTTTTGCAAATAACCACCTGAACTTGCCAATAGTCATTTTTACCGTTAAGTTGGATGGAAATTGTGGAAGAATTTATCATGTGTCATTTTTCATTAATGACACATATACCCTTCTTCTTTAATTGAAGATTCTAGCGACCATATAAAATTTTCGATCGTCGAAATTTGAATAGCTTTTGCTAGATTTTATAAACATGAACCAAATCCAATCTGAACTAAGTTAAACAAAAATAAAACCAAATCAATTATCATATCTTAACAAAAAAAAATAATTAACAATCTGAACTAAACCAAATCAGCTCGTGACCACCGCCAAATAAGCCCAGATCTAGAGATGGACAGTTGTCGAAGGAACATACCAGATCAGGAGCTGGAGCAGCTGAATACGGCCAATGATGGTGGAGTTAGATTTAGAGCAGTGCATACAATAGTAGAGCTGGATGTGGTTGAGCACGAGTTGGAGATCTCCAAGATTCATCGTATCGCAGCTAAGCTGCCCAAAATTTCATATCTACAAGCTTTGTGTTGTCGGAACTGGATTTCGATGTCGAATCTGATCTCAGCCACCGCAGAAAGATGAAGGTCAAGTAACTCTGTCCTTGTTACGCTCCAGCTCCGGCCGAGCCACGACACTGACTTTGCAACTTCCAGCAACCCACGGCCGCCCAAGAAGGGAGGTAATAACTTGTATTTTATACTATTTATCTGACCCTAAATCATGCTGAAACTAGCATGGTTCTTGTGTACTTTACTTCATTCTAAGCTTAATCTTCATTTTTCACATTATTTTATGCTCACTCGTCATATCATGGACTTATGTGCAAATTTTGGACATTTTTGGTGCATTTCATATGTTTTTTGCACTTATTAGCTCATCGCTGGTCGATAATAAGCTTGTAGTATGTTTCATGTTTGTTTCAGGTGAGGGAAAAAAAATCCATCAAGGTGGGGAGCTCGGGAAAGAAGAAAACAAGTCGGGTTGGGAGTTGACTACGACAAACAAGCCGGGTTGGGAGGTGACTGCGCCAAGTTTTTATCCCATTTTTTGTTTTCTTTTTGTGGTGTTTCAAGTTATTCATTTTGTGCAAGCAAAGAGCCCATAGAGGCAAATATGGAGTATAGAGTGAATACATTTGAAATAGACCCGTCTGGTACTAGTAATTCTCAAGACCATGTCAGGGTTAGTAATGGGTTTACAAATGGTGTCACAGTGTTACAAAAACAACCCCCACAACAATTTGGGTCGGGTTTTGGAGTAAATAATTTCCAAAACTGGCAATTTTGTAATTTTTTAGTCAAGGGGCATAATTTGATCATGTGCACCCTTCTGTTGATATTGATTTGGGCAAGGTACCAATTCGAGGTGCAAATAAAAATGTGTTTGGTGATTGGGTTCCGCAAGTCGCTCCACGAGGTGGAAATTTTGAGCTTAAGCAAGTGATGCTCACTACGTTGAGCACTATTGGTCGGTTTAAAGGCACCTCTCTAGAAGACCCGCTTCAACACGTGAGAAATTATTTGAATATTTGTTGCAACTTCGTTAACACCGTGATGTCCCAAGAGGAAGTTCAAAGAAGCCTTTTTTTAAGTTTTCTTTAGCCGAGAGGGGGTTTGATTGATATAATTTGCTTCCATATGGGATGTCAAATACATGGGGCTATTTGGTGATTCAATTTATCAACAAGTTCTCCTCAAGAGAACAAGTAAATAAAATGAAGAGGGACATTGAAGATTTCACACTACTCAAAAGGGAAGCATTTTATGAAGCATGAGACCGGATCACTTAGTTGGTTGATCGATGTCCCAATCATGGTTTTTCTCAGTGTGATCTTGTGGATGCCTTCTACATCGATCTTTCCCCACAATTAGGAATCTATGCAATGCCTCCGCGAGAGGAGCAACGTTTTCTTTTGGGTATCTTAGATATGAGGAGATCATCAAGAGGATAGCCAGGAATAAACTTATTTCTAATCAATTCACACCCCATAATTAATCAATTTGCATTTTGAAATTTGAATTTTAAAACTTATTATTAATTAATTAATTCTTGATTGATTTATTATCAATTTTCTTAATTGTCTCACTTTGACTTTAATTAGTCAAAGTCCAATTTTCCAAACAAATCTTTTTACTTGCTTTATTTAGTAACTAGAGATTTAATCATCGATTAGTTTATAAATTCACTGACCAAGTCCTTAAGGGTCGATATCTGAACTTCACAGTCCATTATTACAAGGTCGACTGGTATTCTTGTCTGACGCACAACAGGAAGTCCATGGTCGGAGGTGTCGTTTCCCAGATTTGGAACTGATGCTACCCGAAAAATAATAAGTTAGTGAACGAATCAGAAAGCGCCACTCGGCAAGCTCAAAATGACCAGATCATCCGACTGGCCTAGCTCGACTGGCCTGGATTACTGGCCTGGCTCGACCGGCCCGGGCCCGACTGGCCTGGATTAC
>JAYMTA010005162.1:0-11745 GCA_036897625.1 Pelargonium cotyledonis
ATATATTTACTTTTTTATTTTATTTTAGAACTATCATCAAAATTAACACTTTAAACTTTAACTAAGATTTTATGAGAAAACATTTCAACTTTTAATTAGACATATATAAATGAATTAGGTTATAATTGATTTTTTTTTTTTTTTGTAAGTTATTGAGTTTCTTGTTTCTCATTAATATTTTTTTCTTTATACATGCTCCAAATATAGTAGATAAACCTAACAAAGAGTTAGGTTCTCACGGTCGACCCATGCCGTCGAGGCATGACGATCGATCATCCAATGGTAAGGTCGACAAATGACGTCAAGGTATGACGATGGATCCTCCAATGGTGAGGTCGATACATACTTTCAAGGCATGTCGATCGATCATCCAATGGTGAGGTCGACCCATGCTATCAAGGCATGACATTCAATTCTCCAATAGTGAGATTGGCCCATGCTGTCAAGGCATGATGATTAGTCCTTCAATGATGAGGTCGACCCATGCTTTCAAGACATGACGATCTATCCTTGACTACCATGTACTTTTGAATTTGTGTCAAATATGTAGGGTTTGTATTAGATCTGTGTTGGTTGAACAAAATTATGAGTTTGTACGTTGAACAAATTTTGCATTTGTGTTGGGTTTGTATTAGTTAAACAAAAAATAAGTGAATTTTTTTAGCAAAACTTTGAAGCTTCCGACAAACATTTATGAACTTTAAAGTCATATGATGTGCACATGATGAAAGATGAAAGATGAAAAATGGTGTTTTCCATCAAGGTTAGCTAGCAAAATAGATGAAGAAAAGTACATGGTGTTCAATAATTACAAAGCAAGTATAGAGTAATAAGTTGCAATAGGTTTCAGTTACAATGTAGCCATATGTAATTATTCTAAAATCTTTAAAAATAATTAAATGTTAGAATGCAGTATGTCATAATGTATGTTTGCAAATGTTTGCAATTAAGCCACACAAAAATGTACCACACCAAAAGGCCTTCTAAACAACCTTACATTTGTCAAGGTTTCTTCACAAGTAATGCAAAAGGATAGTTTGACATGCTGCACAACCTTTTCAGTACATGATCACATTTTCATTTGTTTTGCCCTTCAACATGCATGAACCAATGGTCAACCAAACAGGAGAGAACTCTTTTAAGCAGGAAACAAAACAAGATTAAAGCAAGGTTCCTGAAGTTTATATCCTAAAACCCCAACCAAGTTTATAACTTAAAATTCAAGTACACAAAAACAACATATTTTTTTTACCTATATCAATACACAAAAAATAATAATAATATTAAAAAAGGAGGAAAAACCATCTCACAAAATATCCCTCCTGATTGAATCCCAACCCCTGCCTGCCTGCCTGACTGACTACTGAAAAGCAAGGGGCGCTAACACCTCTAGCTTACAATCACATCACGCCTTACTCTTTCCTTACAACTAAAACTCGAACTCAATCTTGATCAACCTTCCTTTTCTGTTTCCCTTATTCTCTCAAGGAAGCAGTTAGTTACAACCCCGGCATCCAAACAAAAGATACATACTTTCATTATTCCCAAATATGTCGGGTCTTGACCTTTCGTCTAAAAGGGATGGAAACAAGGGAAATGTACTCAACACAAGATAAAAAGAAGGGATACAAAACTCACCCAGGGGATTTCCCTGCACAAAAACCCATGGAGTACCTGTATAAAATTCGAATTTGTTTCCTCTCTTATGATTGTACAGCCAGCCTCTGAAGATGCTCGATAAACACTTGAAGACTCACATCATCTGTGAAGATTACATCTGCCCCAGCAGCCATCTCATGAGCATTATTATATGTAGCTGAAGGGTTCAGCTTTGCCAATAAGAATCTTGCCTGTTCAAATCCAAATAAAACGAACCAAAATAAGATGTAATAGACAACAGCAGAATCATTTCCAGGTCAATTGCTGGAGGCATAATGTCTAGTTTATAACCGCTACTAGTCAAGGAATAATCAATTATACAGGACAGTAATCATCCCATAACTTGGATCAGAAACACAAATAAAGATGTATAGTAAGACTACATGACTGAAATAGTACTAATTAGCAGCTTAGCTCATGCATATTAGGGTGTTTATAATAGCATGCATGCCAAGAAACTAAGAAAAAAAAAATAGAATATCCCAATAGGGCCATAATGAGCATGCCTATAATATTCACAACTGATTACCACATAATTAGTATAGTAGATATTCCAGTTAAATGCACTCAACTTCAACAGTTTTTTTCTTTGCATATCTTCAATTCGTTGGGGCAAAGTGATCATTGTGAACCACAAATTCCTTGGCTCAGACTCTTCTTTTTCAACACACATGGAGAAGCCTTATTGAGCTCTAAAGAGTGGCTTGAGCTTGGCTCGTTGTAAACAAGCCTACACTAAAGTTTGAGTTCGGCTAAAACTCGATTATAACGAACTCTAACAGCATATTTAGCCAATTGAGCTCCAGCGACTTGTTAAATGCTAAGATCGTTACACTCCTACTAAAAGGTCAAGGGAAAGTAAAATAAAATAAAAATAAAAGACAAAAGTAGTTAGAATTCCATCTAGTCTTCAAGAACTTTATCCTCTACTTTAATTTCCTCGAACTCTACCTAATAAAGTCCGAAGTGAGAACTAACTTAACTTTTTCGTACTACTTTTGTTCTTATATATGGGGAAAATATCTGTACTACTTTTGTTCTTATATATGGGGAAAATATCAGAAGTATGAGAAGCAGCGTGCTTGATCTGCGCTTTGGTACATCATTAGCGGCAAGCTAGACCGAAGGAATCCAGTAGCAAGTCAAGAATGGACGTAGCAGAACAAGTGCAGACCGAAGAAATTTGTAATTTTATTTTATAACTTGTAAAATTTATTCTATTGAAAAATGTATTTTAAATTTTATTATTACTTTTGATACAGTTAAGTTTATTATTACTCACTCAATTTACTCCAAATATAGTTTTTTTATTCTTCCCTTTCCAAAAAAAATTTTAATTTTACTTTGGTCCATACCACTTCGGTACGGTCAGGCCTTGGTCACTTTCGGTCCAGTCCAGAACCAATGAACACCCCTAGGGTAATCTTTTCAACGCCCTTCTAATGTGCTGATCTCATTATAATACAAGTCTCTCCCTTATTAATTATCAAATCCCAATTCTCTAACTCACCTTTTTGCTCTTACTCGTAGTGAACAAGTGAGCACTTATGGTAACGGTACAGCCGTACAGCAGAATACACCTGAGTGTAAGAGGGCGTTTGGATTAACTTCTTAAAAATAGCTCATAATCATGAAAAGATCAGGAGCAATTTTGTGCTTCAAATCTTTTTTAAAAAGAAGCAGTTTAACTGTTTGGATAAAAATGTTGATAAAAAATAATAATATTTAATTGATGTTAGTTAAAATAGACAAACTTTAAAGTTAACCAATAAATTGAACAATAAAATGCATATATGCGTAATTAAAAGAAAAATAGAATGAGATAAATGTCTTTTACTTGGTCAAAATAGCTCTTTTTTACCTGCTCATGAGCTAAAAAATCAGAAGTTAGGGTTACCCAGCTCTTTTATTTTAGTTCATCAGCTAGTGCTCATGAGCTATTTTAGTAGTAACCAAACATCAAAAAGAGCTGTTTTGTGCTCATGAGCTTGTTTGACCAGCTCATGAGCTAATCCAAACACCCTCTAATTCACTTGTGCGTGTTGCCAAACAAGTTACATAAATGGAACTCAAGAAACATAAAATAAGTCACAATTTTTAGGCCATTTATGGTAAAAGGTACAATAAAAAGTTAATTGCAAGATTCATGCTTCACAAAGCTAAGTTGATGTGCAATGGTCTTACTCGGGCAATTGCATGCATGCAAATCATATAATAATAAAATATAAAACAACATCAAGCTACTGACCTGGGATCCATGTTGATCGCATACCACCAATCTAGGAACAGGGAAACGATCACGAATAATTATCTGAGCATCATCATGAGGTGCTTGCAAAAGATGTGCAAACGCCTGCAAGAAGAGAAAATAGCGAAAGGGATGAGAATGAAAGGATTATCAGCCATCAAAAAGATATGTGTGTGTGTAACAACACTATAAAACACTACAGAAAGTTCAACATCTGTGTCTGTATCAAAATGTGTGTGTGTGTGTGTCTGTAAAAGGTGATTGTACTCATTCAACCATTATCTTAGATGGAAAAAACATCACCAATTCCATAATGATGTAGAAAGACTGTAGAGGCTTCCAAGGCTGTCTTCAGTTATGCAAATTGTGTCAAGGAATTAATGAGAAGGTGATATTCAACCATTATCTTAGATGAAAAAATCACGAGTAAATTTGTACCCTTGCTTAGTCGGCATGATTGGCAGACAATCTACAGTATGCACTATACACAAGAAGCTATTACTTATTCTCAAGAGTCACCTTATTAAAAAAAATCAAGTCCACTACGGTTGTATGAACTCAAGTTCATTATCGAGCACTGACTCTAAAGAGGGGCAAGTATTCCTCCCTCAAACCATCCAGATATTCCCTATAGTTCAATTGAGCAGATTCTAAAAAGGGGATAGTTCCTCCCTCAAACCATCCAGAAAATCCTATTGATGGTTTAGGGTAAATTGTCCAGAGAGCAGAGACACCTCATAGATGTTTGATGAGTGAAAACTGAAAACCCAATGGAAGTCCAGCCATCAACTATGGCCTACCTGCTAAAGTGGCCTGCTCAATCAGTCCCATTACTATAGCAGTGATGTGACTGATGTCAGTTTGGGGTCAGGTTGAAGAGGTAATCATATCATTCTTCAAGACAAACAAGAAATAAAATAATCAATGCATACCTGGTGTTCTGGCTGATTTTGATAGCCCATATTACGCCACTGAGCTATTGTCATTCCATGAAAAATAACAACACTAAAATATGAATCCAACAAGAGAATCCGATCGGCTGCAATGGAAGCAACATCCAACAATGCCGGTTGAGGCAGCGAATTAAATGAATATGATATTAATGAGGGTTGAATCATGACCGCGGCGTTGGAGACATTTTCACGGTTTAACAACATGCGGAAATAGGCAGTCTCGTCTGGACTGTTGTTAAAAACCTGTCAAAGATCAAACCCAAGGGGTAAAAAGTTGCATCTATTCATACAAAATAACATACATGGAGAGAAGAAACAGCGACAATTAGTTCCCTGTACAAATTGTGACCGCCGCAGATTAAACATAAATTGAGGGAACAATGAAAAACAAGGATTTAATGTAAATGAGGATGGATCATCCTTCCGGTAGTCGCCAAATTTGGAACAGACGCGAATAAGGTTCCGATCTAACCACCGTGTAGCATCAAAACCATCCTGCTTAAACGAATTTTTTTCAAAATAAAGTCAAAAAGTAAGATCACTCAACAAGAGTCCAACAAATGATTGCATACAGAGAAAATTTGAAATCTTAGGCTACAGGCCAAGGAAAACTATTCAGCAGAAAACAATCTTCAGCTAATGGAAGTTGTCTTCCATGTTCCAACTTTTCTCTTATCAGAACAGCAAGTTATTTTCCGAAAACAAACCATTCAAGCGGAGAACACTATTATAAATACATAAACAAATGGTGGGATTTGTTTTCCATTGAGCGAGAACCTTTGTTTGTTGCGTGTAATAATAAATGGTAAACACCATTACTATCAAAAACGGTAAACTTAAATCATGTTTTGAATTCAAATAAGCAACCAAATGAACAAAGCGAGAAAATATATAGTATACAAAGAAGAGATTAAACACCCAATAGTACGAAATTGTGAAATACCTCCATCTCCATTTTCAAGGAAGTAAACCTTGCCATTACAACAGCAGCAGTCTCTTGATCAAAACCTTGGATCAATTCCTGAAAAAACAATATATATATATATTCAGCTTAACATTGGCAGTTTGGCTCCTCAATTTATTGCTATGTTATAAGTTCTCTAGTAAAATAGACCAATGAGGCAAGATTACCACATAACATGGAGCTGAAAGAGATATGAGGAAATCAAATGGTGCATTAGGATAAGAAGAAATACAATGTAAAATATAAAGACATCAGCCATTAGAGCATTCTTGCACAAGTATTGACGGTCAAATTCTAGATCACCGACATATTATGTAAAAAGAGGCAGTCAAAGAAACTCAAATAATCAGCAACAAATCAATGTGGTGCTAATAAGAGCAAATGACATAGTTGACAAACATCCTGACATCTTTCATATTAAAAACATCTTCCTCAAATTTGTGAAAGGGATAAATCTTTAAGGGGGAATAAACGGGATAAATCTTCAAGGGGGCATAAACCCAATAAAGTTTTGGGGCACCTTACAAGAGCTGAAATAGTCACCCATAGCGTGGTTTGGAAAGTTCAATGAAAAGGTGCTTGAGTTTGTGGAAACTCCATTCTATATATGTAGCCCAATCGTAAAATTAAGCACGTTATGAAAGGAGGTTTTGATCCAGCCTTGGGCTAATTGTGTGTTGTCTTCCCCTGGGGACTTCGGCCCACTTGTAGAAGAGGACATGTCTGCAATGGCCCACATGTAGAAGAAAAATACATATATGTGATCGGGAATGTTGATTTAAATACCTCCAGTTGTACACCAATCGTGCTCATGATAAATAAAAAAAATTGTGACTCGCATGGAAAGGGGATTACAGAAGAACATGTCTTTATTTGTGCACGTTTAGAAGGAAGGGGGAGTATCGAATTAAACTGTTTTCAACTATGGATGTGTCAAGCCCACATCAAAAAGAAAAACATGAGCCAATGTTTAAAAAAAGCCCACTGAGGCATCAGGCAACTTTGGAGCCTCAAAATGGCTGAGGCGAGGCGACTTAGGCTAGGCGCACTCGAGGCGCAGCAGAACAAGAGGCTCATCAAAGGCGCGACTCACTAAATAAATAAATAACCTTATCTGTGTTTTTAAACCAAATCTGATTTCAAAGTTCAAATTATAATGTAATTAATTAGTCTATTCAATATAATGAATTTTCAGATTCCAAAATGTCCACGCTTTTAGGCCGTTGCAAGAAAGGATTTCGGCACCTTCTTCTATTTAAAAAATATTCCAAAATGTCCAATTTAAAATACAAAAAAAATCAATTTTTGTATTGTAATTGTAAATTGAAATTTTTTATAAGCTAAAAAATTATTTGTGGCTTCCAAGTTAGTTGAAGGGATAAACAGAACATCTATACAACACCACAAATCTATTGATAATATTAGTGATGGATTGATGGAGATGACAACTTAGATGCTACGGATGGTTTTTAGTCTTTTAGATTTATCTCACTTATCTATATTATAAACTTTTAAACATATTTTGGTGAATTTAATGTTAAAGTTTTCAATTTATTTAATAAATTTTTAAAGTGTGCCTCACTTTAGACAAGCCCCCGCCTCACTGTGCGCCCCGCGCATCGGCTTTAAAGGACTCTATCGCCTCAAATGTGCCGCATACCTTTTAAAACACTTATACGAGCCTTGCACGTGAGATGTGTTGAAAGTGGTGATGAAAAGCTATATATAAAGGTTAAACCGTTGAAGTAAAACCCTACTATCATGACATTTTCAAAGTAAAAGTTCAAGCCTTTACATGTAGCCCAATATTTAGAGTCTTTGTGAGAAAGGGGCAACCTTTAAGGGCATGTAAACCTACTAAAGTTTTTGAGCACCTTATATGAGCTGAAATAGTCGTCTTTAGTGTGGTTTAGGAAGTCTAATGAAGTTCTTGAGTTTGGGTCGTAAAGGAATGACGGTGATCAATTGCTCTTTTGTAGAAACTGTACAACTAGATATTATGTTTGTTGTGCATGTTGGTGATATTGTGTAATTAATGAGAGTAATAAGAAGTTGATGGATGCTTTTAAAACTTCTTACAATAAACTTTGTTGGAGGATGTACAACACAATACTAAAGTTGGCTTGATCTTCAGCATAAGTGGTCCTTTGTGTTGCCTTCATGTGTAATTCTTGGTTAACATGCAAAGCAAGTTTACATGTGAGGGAGAGTGTTGATGTATCCAACATACATATCCTTGATATTCTAGTTGGATTTGAGCAGGTTTAATACGGTACCAAAGTTGGTCTTTGTATTAAGCCTGTTGGGCTTTGTGATTCCTCCGTATGTAATTCTTGGTCCATGTGCTGAATAGACCTGAACGTGAAGGGGAATGTTGAAATATAAAGTATACTTCATATTTCCACTTGACATATAGTTAAATCCCCCACTTTAGAGTAAAACTACAAAGACATGTAATTCTAGAATGATGACCTACCAGTACTGAGTACTTACTGGGTTGGGTACTTTGTGAGTATTTATGGTACGTTTTGGGTACTTACTCAAATTAAGTGAATAGTGTTTGGGTAGTTTAAAAATACAATCAAATGTTTTGGGTACAATCAAGTATAATATAGAACAAAATTGAATTTTAAACAGAACAAAAAATAGATGTATAAGAAATAAGGGTCAATCAGGCCTCTTAACAGCAACTAATGAGCTGATAAAAAAACAGCAACTAATGATACAAAAGTACTAAAGTGAGACCATCTGTTGGGAAGTACATATAATAAAAATTAGAAGATCCATATTGCACATAATTTAAAGTGGAGAAACAGAACTAACCTCTGAGCTAACAGCAGTATCTATCCAACTTCTAGTGATGGTCGTTACCCGAAGCAGCAACTGTCCTCCGGGATTTTGATAACTGCAGTTAAATATTGGCTATTAAAATTAATACTACAGACAAGGTCAACAAGGGAAATAGATTAAGTTTAGATAGAGTAGATTGATGGAATGAATAGAATCTTCCAGCATACCTTGTTAGGAACTGCAAGTACAACTGTGGATTTACAGTTCCTGGAGTGTTTGACCGTTCACTAGAAGATAGATCAAAGAAGACTGTCAAGCAAGTGCTTTTGTCCAGGCCACACATTTTCCATGCTGTAGTATTTCCCTCCCCAATGACAGTATCAGAAACAGAAGGTCCTTTCTGAAAATAATCAGCACCACATCCGAACAGACAGTTCAATTTACCATTCATTCTATAAACCAAAACTTCAACTAAAGCTCAGAAGTAATAGGCATGAAAATAAGTTTGAAGCCTTAAATAGTCCGACCTTCTCCAAAGAAGTGCAAGGTCCAATGATCCCTTGTATCTTGATGTCCTTTGAACAGTTTATCTCAAGTGAGCCACTGAAGAAATAGGTTGGCAATGATTTTGGCATGTCAATTTACAGCCTTAAAATAATCCGAGAATGTTGGACACTCGCACAGAACAAACAAATGATGAAGCATATACCAATTCTTCAAAACAAGTTGAAAAGACAGTAGAGTGAAAAAATTGAGTCATGTTTACCCCACTGTATTGAAATCTAACCATTACTGAGACATGTCAAAACAAGTTTAGATATAGAGAGTAGTCATGATATAACAGAAACATGCATCATTAACAGAAAAGAAAGAATGGGGATAACAAAGAAAGCATGATAAGAGTAGAAAAAGAAAGTATGGAGTTGATAATAAATGAGAATCTCACTTGAAACACAGGCCAAGAGACATTTCACCATCTTCAAATATGCGCCTGAAAGAATCTTTGAAAACAGAATGACCAAAACTTTCAGCTAGAACAACAAGTCCGCCGGTTCTCTCAACAGCAACTTTCATTTCTGCGACCCCAACCTAAAATTATAACAAAAGCCAAAACGTAGATTGAGTTTTCCCACAAATTCTCATAATCTCATTATTTTAACTTAGATTATAACTTAGATTTGCAATATTTCCACCAGCTTAGAATGTTAGAGAATGCAATTAAATTCTAGGTCCTAGTCTTCATTTTCAAGACATGATACAGAGACAGTTATACTAAAGGCCTAGCAAGATATATGATTTCGCAACATCGCATTTTCAGGCTCATGTGCTCAATTAAGTCAATAAGTACACCAAAACTTTATTTGATTGGAAACTTCTACAATAAGACTTCAGAATAGTCTTGACACACTTTGAGTTGTCTTGACAAGTGAACCAAAAATTTGCAACACAAAAGGTTTAAAGTTCTAGCATTGTGCTGAAATAAATTATTAGACCAGCATAGATGAAAAATACAGAGTTTGTCACTACATGTTTGAGCGAAATGAATGGTTCATTCATATCTCTTATAAACTGACATTTCAGAATACTCAGGTATAATCTTAATAACTATAAAGATGGGGAGTTCGAACAAATTCACATAGATGAACTTATTGCAAAAACGGCATATATTCAATATTTAAATTTTAAAAAAAAATATTGTACAGCAACATAGAAGGCATGAAATGGTAAATGATTTGATCGAAGAAAAATAGAAATACTAATCAGATCGAACACAATCATGTCTGAGAAGTAAGAAATATAAAAATAAGAAAACGTTAAAAAGGTTTAGTTAAGTCATAACAGAATTTAGCACCTGATAATACCCACCTGATCAAGTGCAGAGGCAAAAAGATCTAAAACATGACCTTGGCTGACTAGCTGTCTGGAAAGAGCATCATAGAATTTTACAGCCTTCTTAAAAAATGGAGCGGCGTCCTTGTCAAGATCTTTGTGGGAACGTACTGGATCAGACAAATCTTTTGATATAATCTGGAAGAATAAACTAGATCAGTGTATTTATGATTACTTGCACAAAGAGTTAAGAAAAGTGCACTGGACAACAATCTTAAACAAACGAAAGAACAAGCAGATAATATAATACCTTTTTCCAAAGTTTCAATTTCAATTTAAATATGCAATGATTCCAACTCAATAGAAAATTATCAATCCAAGGAGATGACGATTCCTCAACAAAAAAAAAAAAACTACGCATTTTCAAAGATACAAGTACATGAAACAAAAATGGGAAGAACATATATCAATTTTTAGAAAACATCCAGAAAACGACTAGCTTGTCAAATTGGAAGATTACATATTCAACCCATAGAACATTTCAGTTACTAGAATAGATGTAGGTGCCTTAGAACCAGAAAAGCACCATAAAAGCGAGGTGAATAATGTAAAAAAAAAAAAAAAAGGAATGTTCACTCAATTCAATCCTACTCAATGACAATCCATAACTATATAAAATGAGTTGATAAGGTTTTACCGATCCCGGCCCCTCTGTGCAAGGACCACCAACTAGAGCTACAATCCTAGCCCCAGTGCCAGGTAAACAAGCTCCAAGCAAACTTGCTGCAACTGTCAATGCAGCTCCAGTGCACCTGGAGGAGCGACTGCCAGGAGGGATAGGCCATTGATCCGATTGCAATTCATCCAACAACTAATATGAAGAAAACAAAGTCAGCCAATACACATCAAAATATCAAATCCAAAACACAAAATCAGACAAGGAATATGAAAAACAAAAAAGCACTCACCGCATTGAGAGTGTACTCGACCTCTGAGGCGGGCAACAAAAACCGCGTAACGCCAGAATTGGGGAAGCCATTGGGCAAACCCTTCTGGTAACCTCCACCGGGAGTCCGTCTGCCCGAAGCACCAAGCCCCAATTGCTCCAAAACCTGCTCCTTGGAAATCTCCTTGCTCCCACGAAATACATAAACTTTGGACATATCAGAGAAGCCCAATTCGTGAACCTGAACCTGCGTGCCGAAGGAGACGAAGCCAACAAGCGCGTTCTCGGGCAACAGCCCGAGCGCCTGCTTGAGCGCAGATTTGGCGAAGCCCAATTCCTCTTCAATCCCGCAGGT
>JAYMTA010005163.1:0-11744 GCA_036897625.1 Pelargonium cotyledonis
AAATTATTTTGTTAAAATGCCACGTCAGCGCAATGTGTCATTATAATTTATATATATATTTTTTATTTTTACATGTGGTGCTGACGTGATATTTAAAAATATTTTAATGTAATTAAAAATTAAAAATGAGACAGATGGACGCTTAATGATTTGTTCAAAATTAATTTTGATAATTTTATTTAAATTTAATTTTTAAAAAAAATAAATGACAAATCAGCTATATATCATTCAAAATAAAATGACACATAGTGTCACATCACCCAAACTAACAGTGAAACTTATGTGACCAATTTTTCTTTATGTAAAAAATTTTTGTGGCTTATTCTTTTGTTAGTACCTGTCCGGTGACTTTTTAACAGGGTGACCTCCAGATTATTAATCTAGCTAAAAAAAAAAGACCAACCTTTTGCCTCTCCATTCCTTCTTCGTCGTCGTCATTATTGTTACCACATTATCATTATTATTCTTTTTATTTCATTTTAATTTCGATTAATTTTTGTCCTCCAATTCCATCATTATCATTCGATTCCTATCTCATGTTGTTGCTCTCTGTTTTCCTGTGAATTTTCTGATCATTTCTCGGAGACAAATGCATTTCTGATCTTCTGCTTCGTCTTAGACGGTGAGTTTTTTATTATTATTATGATTGGGATTATATCTGTGATCGTGCAATGGTGTGTTTGGTTGCTGAGAAAATAGCAAAGTTTGTGAATCTTGTGAATTGTGGATGGAAATGAGTTTATTTATGTATATTTTGGATGGAGATTCTTCGCCGGCTTCGACTGAACTGTTCTGTTATGTAATTTGTTCAGTTGAGACTAAACATTGGATTTTCTTTGATTACTTTGTGAATCTGAAAGTTTGTGTTCAGTGATGTGTTTGGTTGCTGAGAAAATAGAGAAGTTAAGAGGAGAGGTAAGAGGACAATAGATTTGTGAATTACGGATTGAATTGTTTTGATTTATGAAATTCATCGCTTAGTTGAGCTATGTTCTGTAGTCTGTTCAGTAGACATTGAACATTGGAGTTTTTTCCCCTCTCTTTTTAGTTGTTGTCTCCTACACTTTTCTCTGCTTTTTTCTAAGCTGCCAAACAGAGGATGTGCTGTTGCTCAATTTGGTTTGGTGGATTTTGATGAATTGAAATTGATTTTTGTGATTTGGTGCTTCATTTATTTTCCTTTGGTGTTTCTTGAGATGTGAGCCTTCTTTTTCTCAATCTATACTTGTCGTCTTGCTCTTAATGTTTTTGTTAATTTTCTGCTCAATTATCGGAGACAATTGCATTTCCGATCTTCTGATTGAATTACTGTTTAGATTTTCTCTGTGATCTTGCAATGATGCGTTTGGTTGCTGAGAAAATAGAAAAGTTACGGAGAGGCAAAAGGAAAATAGATTTGTGAATTACGGATTGAAATGTTTTGGTTTTTGAAATTTTCGAGGGAGATTCAATTTCGGCTGACATTAAACAATTTATTTTTTAGATACCATTGTGAATCTAAAATTTTAAATTCAGTGATGTGTTTGGTTGCTGAGAAAATAGATTTGTGATTCTGGTGAATTACAGATTGAGTTGTTTTGATTTTTGAAAATTTCATTTGAGATTCATCGCCAGCTTCGACCAAACAATTTAGTTGAGCTATACTCTGTTGACTGTTCAGTAGAAATTAAACAATTAATTTTTCTAGATACCTTTGTGAATCTAAAACTTTGTATTCAATGATGTGTTTGGTTGCTGAGAAAATAGAAAAGTTAAAAGGAGAGGTAAAAGGAAAATAGATTTGTGAGTCTTTTGAATGACTGATTGAATTGCTTTGGTTTTTGAAAATTTCATGGAGATTCATTGCCGGCCTGAACTGAACAGAGCATAGCTCAACTAAACAGTGGATTTTTTCCATCTCTATTTAGTAATTGTCTCCTACACCTTCCCTGCTTTTTTCTCAGATGCCAAACAGAGGATGTGCTGTTGTTTAATTTGGTTAGGTGGATTTTGATGAATTGGAACTGATTTTTGTGATTTGGTGCTTGGTTTGATCTGTTTGGTTCATATTAGGATTTGTTGAGATGAAGATGAGATTGCTGTGAATCCAAAACTTTATATCCACACCAATGGGTTTGAAAATTCAACCTAACTTTTTTCTTTTGATGTTTACTGATTCCTACTGAAACTTTTTAATAATCATCTTCTACTTGATTTCTCTTGGTATATTTTTATTTTCATTTTATCCCAATTTTGTCCTGGTTCCATGCCAAAATTGTTCTGTGAGAGTCTGATAAGTTGTCTCCTGCATCGGATTTTCATTTCGTTGATGGGTCGAAATTCGTAAGCTGGCTGAATGGCATTTGAGTTGTAAAAATTGATCCTTATGTTTGCTCATTTTCTTTTCAACTTTGGTTTTTGATGATCCAGAATTTTGAATGCTGTCAACCATTCCTTTTATCAGGAAGCTTGTACCATCCATTTCGTGGTACAGTTATGATGAACTCAAATTGAACATTTATTATTATTATTATTATTATTATTTTTAGGCCAGTAGCATTTGCAATCATATTTGGTGAAGTACATTTTCTGCTAAGTTATTGCTTTATTTAATCCATGTAGGGGAAAGGAAATGTCATATTCTTGTAAAACACAACATGTAGCATAATGATCACATTGAGGGAGTAGCAAATAGTTAGACCTCATTTTACGGTACTTAGTATGGTTTTTGTGTGTAATGTATTACTTTGGATTAAATTATGTAAGTATTACTTTCAAACACATGATGTCTCATGTCTCAGATCCTTTTGTTTATTACTTGGGTATCAAGCCTTGTGCTTATCTTTTTTCTCTCTCTTATGATCTTCTTAATTCTTTGGGCTTGCAGGTTATCAACCAAGGGCATGAGTGTTGGTTTGACAACTACGAAACAGAGATATTGAGTTTTCACAGGATCAAACTGTAATGTGGAACTAATTAGGATATAACAGCTTTTGGCAGACGCGGCTGCATGGGAGGCTTATTGCACCTTTTTGACTTCAATCATCAGGGCAACATGGCCAGGAAACTGTTTACACATAAGAAGCAAGGAGGTGGTAAGTATTATTATCTATGTTATTGGACTAAGGCTCACTCAATTAAGTTATGATGTAAGAAACTCGTATATGCATCAAGCAAAACTTGATTCTAGGAGAATTTTGTTAATTAATTTGATTAATCATCTGGAACTATAGTTTATTAATTAGTTTTAATTCTTTATATGTCAAGTAATGCTGCTTTACTATTCTGTAGGCCTGGAAGCTCCACGAAACAGCTTGGAGCTGCAAGTAGATACTTCTCAATGCTATTATGCCTCAGAAGATATACCTTCGGTACTCATTTGTTTCTTTCCACAGCTCGTCTTTTCCATATAATAGTAATTTTTTTGTTTCTACGGTTACGTTGGATTATAAGTTTATAACTAACATGTTTATGGAGTTTTTCTTAATTTTAGTTTTCATAATAGAGAAAATCTTTTATCATGTTGAACTTGTTAATATCTATCTACATTGTTGCTTTTTCTCTGATACTACCTTCTCATATTCTAGTAGCATAACACAGATGTGCAGTTTTTACTCTTTGCTTTCTTACATAAAATTTTATTTTCCTTTTCCAGCATTATTATCAAGTAGAAGAAGACTGCTCTGAAGATAATTGCTACCAAAATGAGGTCTCAATGAAGAAATTAATTAGCAAGGAAATCTCTAAACGACAAACCTCCAGACAGAATGCACCAAACATTGTGGCCCGGTTAATGGGGATGGATACACTCCCATCTGATACGAAACCAGTAACTCAACCAGTTGAGCAAAACAATAAAAACATGGGAATCTCAAAAATGGAAAGGAGTGGAAAGGACTCAGTTGGTCAAGGCCATTCTAACTTGAATTCTTTCATGCCGAATGAGCTCAACTCGCTTAACCACTATAGAGATGAGGATGATTTGTGGAACAAGGGTGAATTAGGAAAACCACGGCCTCGGGAGCATCCTCAAGAGGAGGAACTACAGAAGTTCAAGAAAGAATTTGAAGCATGGCAAGCAGCCAGGTTTAGGGAATGTTCTAAGGTTGGTGAACTTAGCAGCATTCCGAAACAATTGCTTGCTGAAGAGAAAGTGAGCAATGAAAAAAGGGCTCTGTATGTGAATTCTCAAAAGGGGAGTGAGAAGGCTGTGGAACCTAACAAGATACCTATAGGTGACATACAACATTATAGAGATAAAAGAGAACTATTTTTGTCCGAGCACAACAAATCTATTCCATTGAGAAGCCGAACGTTAAGTAGAGACTTTGAGGAGCCCCATGTCACCTGGTCTGACCAGAAACTGAATTTAACTTCTGCTCCTACGAGGATAGTGGTCTTGAAGCCTGGCCCTGATAAGTTGTACAACAAGGAAGAATATTGGACAAGCTCATCGGGGACAATAGAAGAGAAAGGCAGTATAGAAGATTTTCTTGAGGAAGTTAAAGAAAGGCTAAAATGTGAACTGCGAGGTGAGACTCTTAAAAGGAGCACTGTGGTTAGAGGCAGTGGAATTGAAACTCCTTTTAGTGAAACTCCATCAGATCCGCGGAAAATCGCTCAGCATATAGCAAACCAGGTACGAGAAAGTGTTACTAGGGATCTCGGGATGAACTTGCTTCGATCAGAATCAACAAGATCACACAGAAGTGACATTCAGTTCAATGGATCAGGTTCTCCAGAGTTCATTAACAGACATACTAGGAGATTTTTGTCGGAGAGACTGAGGAATGTCCTAAAGAAAGAAACACACAAGGATATCCCCATAGTTGCTGGTGGCAGTTCTAGAGCGTCTGTATTAGATAACGAGCGGGAAAGACTGAGACAATTGAAAGACAGGTTGAGGGCTAGAAATGAAGTCAGCTATTGGGAAATTGTGAAAGACGAGCAAGAAATGCAAACCAGATCCTTCAGGCATGGCCCGGATGATGAAGAAGTGTTAGACCGAGAATTGTCCCCTAGGAACCTCATTAGATCTCTATCAGCCCCCGTATCAGGAACATCATTCGGAAAGCTGCTTCTTGAGGATCGCCACGTTTTAACCGGTGCTCACATTCGGAGGAAGCACGAAGGCACTGAACATTTGTTAGAAGATGTTAAAAAACAGAAGAAAGAGAGGTTCAATTTTAAAGAAAAGGTTTCCCATTTCAGATACAGTTTCGCTCTTAGAGGGAAGTTGTTTGGCAGAAAGGTTCAGTCAGTGGTGGAAACGCATAGCTTCCAACAAAATCTTAGGAAAGATATCATGAGCGGGCCAACGGTAGTGATGAACTTCAGTGAGAGACATGTAAGATTGTATTCAGTTTATTTGTATTTCTTAAATGTTCAAGATCATATTATATGCAGCTTACATGTCATGTTATTCTAAATGGAAGTATCTTCTATATTGTGTTCTTAGGAGAACTCCACTGAAGTGCCTCCTAGTCCCGCTTCTGTGTGTAGCAGTGCTCATGAAGAATTCTGGAGGCAAGCTGATTATCTCAGCCCGACGTCTACCCCGGATATTATATCAGGAGAAGACAGCACTTTCCCCCAGGTTTTTCGAGAGATCAGCTCAAATCTGAGTGGTAAGGAGAAAGAAGTTAAAAATTTGATATAAATGACATGTTTCTCTCATGCAAAAAATCATATAACTTAGAACTCCGGTAGCATCATAAATAGTGTTATTATATAAAACTAAAA
Source organism: Pelargonium cotyledonis (assembly GCA_036897625.1). NCBI lineage: Eukaryota > Viridiplantae > Streptophyta > Magnoliopsida > Geraniales > Geraniaceae > Pelargonium > Pelargonium cotyledonis. The sequence goes on from JAYMTA010005163.1 coordinate 5,722, forward strand.
TTGAGCTTTCAACTGTCTCTTTATACTTTAAGTTGAGTTGGTAATCTACATGGTATCAGAACCTTATAGATCTAGAGGTCACAAGTTTGAGTCTTGCCGCCTCTGACTGTCTCTAGATTGGGCTTAATTTCAACTATCAACTTAATCTTCTAATTGAGTTACAAATTGCATTTATGCTTTTGATTGATCTTGTAATTAGTAGTCACTCCATTCCATTTGAATAGTGAAACACAAACCAAAATTGATTTGAGTAGTAATGTTGCTTTAGTGCTCCAAATCAAGGAGGTGATTGATGATTCCTTTTCAGAATATCAAACTTGAATACTCTTGGAGTTATATCTGATAAGATTTTTTCTATTTGGTTATCATACAGAGTTGCGGAGACAATTGAGTCAGCTCGATTCAGACAGGAATGAGGAAACATCGGCAACCATACAAGTCCCCGAGGAGCCTGAAATGGCTGTTTTAGAGGACCAAGCAGAATCATACATAAGAGATTTACTCGTAGCTTCTGGTCTGTACCAGGGATCATTCGATTACACCTTATCAAGATGGGATCCATTTGCCAAACCTATCAGCAGCTCAGCCTTTCAAGAAGTGGAGGAATCATTGGCAAAATCGTCCAAGGATAATGAAAGCTCCACAAAAGATCACTACAACAATAAGGACCGTCACAAGGTACTATTCGACCTCTTAAACGAAGCACTATCCATAATACTCGGACCTCCCGTGACTGTCTCTAGATTTAGGAGAAAAATCATAGACCCCTCAACGCTAGCACCTCCCTGCGGAAGAAAACTATTGGATAGTGCGTGGGAGATAATCCGCCCGTATTTGTACCCTCCGAGTGATAGATCCATATACTCACTAGATAGTATGGTGTCCCGGGATCTGGAGTCCACGCCTTGGTCCGGGTTGGTGGACGACGAGGTGAATTCCTTTGGACGAGAGATCGAGTGTTTGATTATGGGAGACCTAGTTGAGGACATTGTGAAGGATTTGAAATTATGATATGTGTGAAGCTATAAGTTAGTAGATATTGGTGAGGACATGGATATTCAAATTTGTGGAGTACCATGTTTGGTAGATACAATAGTAGGAGGTAATTGGGAGGATTGGTTTGTGGAGATCATGTGTATATAGGTAGATATATATGTTTGTTCCAAGGTTGTTTCATGTTTGTGACATAGGAGATGGTTGAGTCAGGTTTTTATACATATTGTAAATGAGTAATGAGAGTTGCTTCTATTACTAATTTTGTTTTGATTTCTTGCCTTGTTTGATATATATATTGTTGGGTTGAAGATTTTTCTTTTCTAGATTTTTGAAGTAGTGTTTGGGTTAGGAGTTATAGTTCGGAATGAGAATGACGAACGAGAACGGGAATGAAGTTTCTATTAATTTTGTTTCGATTCTTATTATCGTTCTTTCGCTCTTGAACAATATGATTCTCACTTAAAATGGATGCAATGAGACTCTCACTCTCGTTTTTCACTCTTTTATATTACGACTTAAACTTCATATTGCTTGAATGTCCGATTGAGATCATTATTATTTTATAGTTTCATTTAACTTTTTTGGATGAACGATATGCTTTAATTTTTCCAAATAATGCATATATATTTCCATTGAATTGGAAAATATGATTTAAAAAATTCATAAATATTTGCTCAAATGTTCAACTAGAGTGATATGTTTGTAAATTATCAAGAGGAATACAAAGACCGACTCCGTTCTACAAAATAACTCACACTTGTGAAAATGGTAACGAAAATGAGGATGACTCACGCGCTTATAAAAATTTAACCCAAACGCAACCTAAATGATATAAAAGATTTTGTAATGTAATTGTGCTAAAATGTGTGTTCTTTTGTTGTATCCATCACTTGAAAGCAAAGTCACTTCACAATTATTGGTTCTATGCATATAATGTTGTTAGGTGCAGCTAATTGTTCTATTCAAGTTAGAATCCAAGAGAGCCTCATCATTATCACCAATCAAGTGTGGCCCTAAATTAACCAAGTTGAGTAAGGATTGAATAAAAAATTTAGCAACCATTATTTGATGGAAGACAAGAGAGAATGTGAAATACTGAAATTGAGACTTACAATAATATTTCGATTAAAATCATTTTAATCTTTTGACTCAACTACATGTAATTTATAAAATTTGACAATACTTCAAATGATTTAATTTAAAATTTATAATCTCTTAGATAATGTAGAAGACAAGAAGAAGAAGATAATGTTAGGTCTAATTTGTTAATCTCATGAATGGGTTTTATAATTAAAGGTTCTTTTTAACATGATTAGGTAGGTCAAAGACATATTAATAGTGTAATTTTAAGAGTACAAAATATGAAAAATTTATGGCATCCATATTTGGATTTCGTACCAAATACAATTGATATGTTTTTTTTCAATTTTTTTTTGTAATTTGTCTAATAATGTTCAAATTAATATGCATGTGATTGAGAGAATCACATACATGCACACGACCATGCCTTATAATTCATTAATTTTTTTTCTTTGCAAAAAACTAACTAATTAAACTACACATGTAGGAGGTAGCTCTCCTTTTTAAACTCCACCTCATCCGACGCAATGAGATTTGAACCGACGACCTCCCATTAAATTTTATTTCAATTGATACTATATACACATGAAAATGATTGAAATCAACTTATAATCATATATATTATGTTATTGAAGTAATTTAAAGGTACAAATATTTAAGGAGTTAATTGGGTGATTAATGTAATTTGTTTTCTAATGGTCACTCAAGTTTAAACTTTTGGAATCGATTAGAAATACGTATGACTAACTTGAGTATTATTTTATATCAACGCAATTTTTATGTAACGTTCAACTTCGACTTAACTCAACTCTCTATATATTCAGTTTGAACTTGAGCTCACATTTAAACCCGTTTCATAAACGAGTCGAACTCGAGTTGAGCATTTTTTAAGCTCGAAGTAATAAAAGGGGAAGGAAAGTGGACAAAAGATAATCAGTAGATAAGGTTGTTTGGTTGCAGATTTTTGGCAGTTGGTCCATATTTGATTCTCTGACCAAAAACCACAAATTCTCATTTGTGTCAGGGAATGCTCATTTGTAAATGTTCCTGGGAAATTTGTTTTTTTTTTTGTATTATATTTATTTATACATATATACTATATTGTTGTGGTGCTAAAGTTTAAGGTTTTATTTGAAAATTTTAATTTTTGCGTATAAAATTGTAGGTTTAAGGGGGTTAATATGCTTGATTTAAAAAGTGATTGAATGTATTTTATGTATTTTAGACTTGAAAAAAAATGTGAATCCAGATTCACATGTTAGTGTATTCAAATTTAAATATAAAACTTTAATCACATTATCTCAAATAAATTAAAATTCGGGGTCATTACTTTAAATTGGATGAAACAAATTATAATAGGTTGAGAAATGAATAATAAAAATGGAAAATCTAACATTAGTGTTTAATTTTATTTTCATCAAATATCTGTTTATTTTGTAAATTACCATAAAATTTAATATGTCATAAACAGAAAATTTAATCTATGACATAATTTTTGTGCGTTAAATTATACACTACTGCACGGTGCTCCATAAATAGAATAATGCCCATCAAACTACCACACACGTGGCAATGATTATGGAACAAACCATTATTATTGCTTTATGTCGACCAAACCAAACAATTTTTTTTAAAATGTTTAGATTAGACTAGTCTCTTATTCATAATGATTTGAAGATTGATCGAAAAGAATATTACGAAATAAATATTTTAAAATAAGTTGTAAATTTATAATCAAATTAAAAAATGAGTCTTAAACAAGTAGATTCCGAGTAAGGAGTGTAACGCAAAAAGTCCAATAAAATGATCAGTAAACAAAGTCATCTTGAAAAAGGCTCAAAATTAGTCGTGATCGTGGTCATGGATACAATTGTGGGGTTGTCGGTCGACTCTTTGTGTCAGATGAACTCACAGTGTTAAATCGTGTGGATTCAACTTAAAACTACCGAGTATTTGGCCCACACCCTTGGCGGTCTCCACACTATGGAAGTGAAATTGAGCTACAAAGCCATGCCCACCATATCCAAATCAAGAATATAGAAGCGAATATTTTTATCGAGTTAGACGCTTGATAAACAACTATAACGCACGTGACATCATCGTCAACCAATCACACAATGATTCATAGCCCCTAATCTTCCTTTTGTGAATATAGATCTGACTTGTTTACCTCACGACCAATAATAGAGATTTTTACTCTACGATCGAAGTGAAATTTGAGGCACACACACTTGGTTTCCCTTAACGACTTACTCTCATTTGTGGTGTGCATCCGCTCACCAAATAGTTTAAAATCATAACCCAATCTATAAGATCAATGTTTCATTGACTTCGAGCCAACAAGAACATACAAACAATTTGAGTTCTATATCAAATTCAGGTAATATTGGTTAAATACAAACCCGACCTAAAAGCGACATAAATTTTAAATTTTACACATAAAATGTATAAATTAGTAAGAATAGTCCGACTTAGTTTAATAAAAAAAAAATCAGTAATATAATTATTTGTCTCTCTACCCTCATTAATACAATTGCACCAGTATATATATAGATGTTGTACCTATAAAATGACAATTTTTAATGCTAAATTTGGAAATATCATATCAAAATAGCAATAATATATTTTTGATTGAACGAAAGAAAATAAAATATCGGACATGCCAAATTGAGAGGCTGCCGAGATTTTGAAACGCGCGAGAAAGAGAACCGAACCGAACCAATACGGCGATATACTGAAATAAAACGGAGCAAAAGTTAAAAGAAAATCGCGATATTATCGTACACGTGTCCGAACAGCTGAGGCGCACAAGGCACATGGTGGTGCTAAAGTACGCACATGGAGACTATACACCGAAAAATTAAAGAATAAATTTTCCATTTTGATTCCTCAACCTTTTTGTTTTGCTCTAAATTGGTACATTTTGTTCCAATTTGAATCCCAATCTACCTATATTGTTCTAATACTCTTGCGTTATTTTGTTACAAATAGGTCTAAAATAATGTGTAAGTGATGGATCGAATTATATGAAATTAACGTGACGATCATGTTCATTATTAAACAATTTTGTTTAAAATAAATTTATTATTAAGTTCAATCACTTTAAGTGTCACATGATCGGTCACATAAGAAAATCACCGAGACAAATTGTGACCAACCTAATTTTTGTATCAAAAGCATGCTAATATTTATTAATGAACCTAATCGCCAATAACAAGCTCGAAATTGGGACTAGACCGTGGAGAACAATCCATCCCTCTATGCATGTCTGACGCTGAACAAGAAGCCCTACCTAGTGTATGAGTTATTTGATTAGTAGACCTCCTAATATGATCGAAATTTGTATCTACAAATTGAGACGACATAGACAAAATGTCTTCTATGATCAAACCAAAAACACTTACATCATCTCCTACGGTCTTCATCGCATTAATAGACTGACTTGAATCTAATTCAAGGATCACGCAGTCTCATCCCCGCAACCTAATTTAAATGTACCAATACCTATAAAAAAAAACATAATATGAAACTAAAATGAAATAATATTAACACTTAACAGTTAACATGGACTAAATTGAAACAAAAATCGAATTAGGTACCAATCTGAAAAATCCAAGAGTTAAGAGGATCAAAATAAAAAAATTTCCAACGAAAAGAAAACCATTTTCCCAATTTCGCTTCCATTCAAGTCTTCGTCTCTGTTTCTCTCGTCTGTTTATGAACCTATTTTTCTTATATTTTTCTCTGCTCAGAGCACTGACTCTGTTTTTCAGAGAGAGAGAGAGAGAGAGAGAGAGAGAGAGAGAGTGATGAGTGAAGTGCCACCATGATGGAGTGGGAGAAGCAAAATCTGCACCGCAACAGCCACAGCCACAGCCACAGCCACCACCAGCCGCCGCCGCCGCCGAGCGAGGATCGGCAAAATGGGCACGGATCGGCGCGCGGGG
>JAYMTA010005164.1:0-11743 GCA_036897625.1 Pelargonium cotyledonis
AAACACTCTTTTTTACTAGTTAAATAAATTTAAATTTTAAGGAATTGAAATATCATGATAGATGTATTATTTCAATTCCTTAAAATTTAAAATTATTTAACTCATTTGAGGAAAAAGAATATTTTTTTAATCCCAAATATGCTCTCTTGAAAAACTAAACGAATACAATAATTACAAATTTATAATATCCAACATGCCATCAATTCTCTGGAATTTAATTAAAATTTCTTAAATGAACGCTACCTTAGTATTATTTTTTTTTAATGATTAGATTATTATTTTTTAATTATTTATTGTAAAAATATTATTGATCATTCATGTATTAACAATTTATTTTAAAAACTAGCAAAATTATAACTATGAAATAATTATTTTCTTTCTCGACTAACTGTCCATTTTAATATGAATTTATATGAGAAGAAGAAAAAGAAGGCAAACTGTACAAAGGTTGGTGGAACATTGACAACGAAAATAAATTATATTAATAATAGTGACTGGTGTCAATTGAGGACCACAACTTAACATTTTTCTGTTCATTACAAAATATATAAAAAAAATTCCTCCTTTCCGATACTTTCTTTGAAACTTCTACTTGGACAATTAATCAAGAACTTACAACAAAATTCTTGCATTTGAGCAATGTTAATTACAACCAAAGTCTATCTACTTTTGAAAATCGCATACATAATGACAAATAGAAATTAGGAAGGAGAATAGAAAAAAAAAAAGGCATCTTTGAATAGACCCTTCTAAAAAATATATCATGTTAAAATCATTGTAATTAAAATAAATTTGAATAATAGCAAAATTATTTTGTAGTGTCTCATTAGAATTAATTTGTGGCCACCAGTTGTACAGGAATGAGGCGTGGTTGTATATTCCAAAAAAACACATAAAAAAGAGTCGGTAATCGATCTGGAGCTTCTGTGTCATACATCTGTGGGCGCATGAATCCTCGCTCCAACGGTGATGACTTCAGTTCACTCAAATTCTAAAAATGACTCTTCACCTATAAATTTTTATCTTAAACTCAATGTTATGTACAACTTCACCTAATAAGCGAATAGTATATGCACAGTTCTATATGGTACTAGGGCTGTTGCTAGAGATCACATGGGTTTGGTTAGCGAGTAGTTATAGGAAGACGTGTTTGGCATGTGCGGAGCTCACGGAGCTTTGGGGTCTTAGATTGGCTTTTTTGTTGGACTAAATCTCAAAAGTTATTTCTCTCATTGTAGCTCTCATCTTTGGAGATCTAAGATTTTGGAGTGCAAAAATAGAGCTGCATGTTTTGAGGAATTTCTTTTACTTCATATCAATAGGCTCTATTACGGCAATCTACCTCCAAACATTACTTTATGTTGGTTGTTGAATATCGTTCGCCGCCATGCTGATGTTACAGACTGCTCGATCGCCCAGAACACTAATCGCGCAAGCCAGGCTTTCATCTTCGTTCTCATGTCTGATCGTTCGAGTGCCACACGAGTACGTCGTATACTTCATGGTACCTCCCTCATGGAGTATAGAATCATCGTGGATTGGGCAAGGTCATCGCTTGAACGTGGTCATAAATCTCAGCCTCACCAGGCTAGTACTCGTAAGGTTGCAAGTCCGGTTAAATCGAAACAGTCTACACCTTCTCAGGGTTTGGGTAAAAAGTTAGTTCCTTCGCGACGTGTTGGTGCCTCGTCGTCTGCTCCAAAGGATCCATCTGTCACTTGTAAAAACTGTGTTAGTTTCAAATCCAGGTCAGTGTTTGACAAGCTCAGATGGAGCATTTTGGTGGTCTCTCGTGATCCGGTGTCTGGTGAATGTTTATATGAGTTTTGGTTACTCAGGGCGTATCGGATGTTGTGGTATATACAGTGGATTGCTGGGTTTTCATCATCTTTTTCTCAAGTGAGGCAACTTTCAAGACATTGAAAGCTTCTGCATGGGCTTGTTTAACTCACTGGTTCGTTCGTTTCTACGATTGGAATCATCTGCAACGTTAGGGGGCGTTTCGCATAGTTGTCAATCTGCGGTGTTCCCTTACAGGCTTGGCATTTCAATTCGGGAAATGTATTTATATTCACCCAGACTCTATTACGAGGTGTAGCTTGGATCAAGCGCATGTTTTGATTCATACCTCAAATTTTACTTCAATTTCGGAACAGATCAATTTGAGGTTAGACAATCTCTCTTACTCGGTTGCAGTCATGGATTTCTCAAGCATGAATTTACCTCCCTTTTCGGGTTCTTTTCTTAGCTCGGATACGCCTCTTCTTTCTCCACCGAGTTCACCATGGGATCAGTAAAGACTTTTTACCTAGGAAGCTAGCAACTTTTTCTCAGCTCCCTCTGAACCTGCGAATCTGGACCCTAATGTGGGTTGCTTTGCTCAAAATTTATCTTCTACCGGGCCTCAAATCTTGTCTCCTGCTGGGCCTCTGTTAGTTGGGGCAGATCCACTGCTCACCAACAATGCCACAAACACTCAAACATCTTCTCCCTCTCCAAGCCCTAATTGTCATGATGATCCTCCTCCTATGCACGTCTCTACCACTCAGCAACGTAGCTTTCCCTCGAGTCTCAAGTTCATCACTTTCAGGCGTAGAAATCTGTGGCCTCCTACTGCCCAGGTAGTTCACAGTTCTTCGTTTATCTCTCCAGAGAAATCGGGGGAAGCGGTTTGGGAGCTTTGGTTTCTTAGATTGAGTTTTTGTTGGAATAAATCTCAAAAGTTATTTATCTCATTGTAGCTCTCATCTTTGGAGATCTATGATTTTGGAGTGCAGAAAAAGAGCTGCATGTTTTGAGGAATTTCTTTTACTTTATATCAATAGGCTCTATTACGGCAATCTACCTCCAAACATTACTTTACGTTGGTTGTCGAATATCATCGCCGCCATGCTAATGTTACAGACTACTCGATCACCCAAAACCCTAATCATGTAGGCCAGGCTTTCAGCTTCGTTCTCTTGTCTGATCGCTCGAGTGCCACACGAGTACATCGTATACTTCATGGTACCTTCCTCATAGAGTATAGAATCATCGTGGATTGGGCAAGGTCATCACTTGTACGTGGTCATAGATCTCAGCCTCACAAGGCTAGTACTCGTAAGGTTGCAAGTCCGGTTAAATCGAAACAGTCTACACCTTCTCAGTGTTTGCGTACAAAGTCAATTCCTTGGCGGCGTGTTGGTGCCTCGTCGTCTGCTCCAAAGGATCCATCTGTAACTCGTAAAAACTGTGTTGGTTTTAAATCCAGGTCAGTGTTTGACAAGCTCGGATGGAGCATTTTGGTGGTCTCTCGTGATCCGGTGTCTGGTGAATGTTTATATGAGTCTTTGGTTACTCAGGGCGTATCGGATGTTGTGATACCTACAGTGGATTGCCAGGTTTTCATCCTCTTTTTCTCAAGTGAGACAACTTTCAAGACATTGAAAGCTTTTGCATGGGCTTTTTTAACTCACTGGTTCGTTCATTTCTACGATTGGAATCATCTGCAACGTTAGGGGGCGTTTAGCATAGTTGTCAATCCTCGGTGTTCCCTTACAGGCTTGGCATTTCAATTCGGGAAATGTATTTATATTCACCCAAACTCTATTACGAGGTGTAGCTTGGATCAGGCGCATGTTTTGATTCATACCTCAAATTTTACTTCAATCTCGGAACAGATCAATTTGAGGTTAGACAATCTCTCTTACTCCGTTGCAGTCATGGATTTCTCGAGCATGAACTTACTTCCATTTTTGGGTTCTTTTCTTAGCTCGGATACGCCTCTTCTTTCTCCACCAAGTTCACCACGGGATTAGTAAAGACTTTCTACCCAGGAAGCTAGCAACTCTTTCTCAGCTCCCTCTGAACCTGCGAATCTGGACCCTAATGTGGGTTGCTTTGCTCAAAATTTATCTTCTATTGGGCCTTCAAAATCTGGGCCTCAAATCTTGTTTCCTGCTGGGCCTCTGTTAGTTGGGACAGATCCACTGCTCACCAACAATGCCACAAACGCTCAAACATCTTCTCCCTCTCCAAGCCCTAATTGTCATGATGATCCTCTTCCCATGAACGTCCCTCCCACTCAGCAACGCAACTCTCCCTCGAGTCTCAAGTTCATCACTTTCAGGCGTAAAAATCTGTGGCCTCCTACTGCCCAGGTAGTTCACAGTTCTTCGTCTATCTCTCCGGAGGAATCGGGGGAAGCGATTTGGGAGCTTTGCCAAGCCGTGGGTGCAAAGGCTGTTGGTAACGAGAGAGCAGTCATTCAGCAGCTTCATGATACCGAAGCCGGTCCAAACACTTGATCTCTTTTTCTGCGCCGGCTGTCCCCGATATGTGCTTCCTCTCTTGGAACATTCAGGGAGCTTTGGCGCAGCACAAACGAGATCGCTTACGATCTCTGGTTCAGGAGTCTTGCCCTAGTGGGGTTTTTCTTCAAGAAACAAAGCTACAGAGTTTTTCATCTTTCTCTATTTCGAGTTTTTGGCATTGTCAGACACTTCAATTTCTTTTGTCTCCTTCTACTGGCCGATCGGGAGGAATCATATCTTTGTGGGATTCTTTTCATTTCGGTTATCATCTTTAGTTATCAAACAACACTTTGTCGCCATGATCGGGTTTTGGGAGGTTTTTCAATGTGAATGTCTCATGCTAAACGTTTATGCCCCATCTCAAGAGCTTAGCAGACAAGCATTATGGGTTAGCATTCATGATTTGGTTGATGAGTCTCGGCTTCCTTTTTTTATTGCGAGAGATTTTAACTCAATTCGTGTCCAGTAAGAGAGGACTAACGGGGCAGCTTCTTTGACTGATATGATGGCTTTTAACGACTTTATAGATCAGTGTCGTCTATTTGATATCCCCCTACAGGGTCGTTTATATACGTGGTATGGGCCGAGTTCGCGTGCAAGCCGGTTGGATCAAGTCTTGGTTTCTTTTACATGGCCTCATCCTTTTGCACAACTTTGTGCTCTTGAGTTTAGTTCGGGGAGTTTCGGATCACTGCCCACTTCGTCTTGCTATTTCAAACGTCAATTGGGGCCCTCGGCCATTTAAGTTCTTTAATTGTTGGATCTCTCATCCATCATTCTTTGATCTTGTTCGTACTACTTGGAACACTCTTCCCGTCACTAGCCGACCAAGCTTCCGACTTTGGAAGAACCTTGTTTTGCTCAAATCACATCTCAAAGCTTGGAACATTGAGACTTTTGGTCATATTGATATAGTCGTGTCCTCTCTTGAATCGGCTATAGGTGGGATTGATAAACAAGCCGACTCTAGATCTCTCAAAGAGGCGGAGCTGGTTCTTCCAGTTCAATTAGTTGCGGACCTGCACTTGTGTTACCGAGAATTATCGAGCTTTTGGAAGCAAAAGTCCAGAGTTTATTGGCTTGCTGAGGGTGACATGAACACCAGATATTTCCACCGCTTTACATCTTTCCGTAAGGCTCAAAATCAGAATTCGGGCTTCATGAATCAGGGGGCTTGGGTTGAGGATCCGATCACGGTTAAAAATTGTGCTAGGGATTTTTTTCGTGACAGGTTAACGTGCTCATGTATGGATCGGCTGATTTATGAAGGTCTTAATTTTGCCACTCTTTCTCCGGCTGCTCGTGACGACATTGAACGTCTAGTAACACTTGATGAGTTGAAACGGGTAATCTTTGATTTTGATGGTTCTAAAGCCCCGGGTCCAGATGCTTTTAGCTTGAAAATTTTTCAATCTTGTTGGGATACTGTTCAATCCGAGGTCCTCTTATTTGTGCAATCTTTTTTGGAAATCGGTCATCTCGGGAAAGGTTTTAGCTCCACTTTCTTGGGCCTTATTCTGAAGGTGGACTCCCGTCAAAGTTTCAACGAATATAGGCCTATTAGCCTTATGTCTGCTCCTTACAAAATCCTTTCAAAACTCTTTGCAAATCGGGTTAAGCCATATATAGGGGACTTGATTAGTGATACTCAGAGCGCCTTCGTTAAAAAATCGTCAACTTTTGGATAGCATTTTCATTGCTGGGGAGGTAATACATTCGGCTCGGGTTAGCAAATTGCCATCAGTGGTGCTCAAATTAGACTTTCAACAAGCCTTTGATAAGATCAATTGGGACTTTGTTGATTATTGTCTATGTTCTATGGGTTTCGGGCGTCGATGGAGATTTTGGATTAAGAGTTGTTTACGCTCTCATATTTTAGTACTCATAAACGGATCCCCCTCGGAAGACTTCGAAATCTCTCAGGGCATTAAGCAAGGGTGCCCCCTTTCGCCATTTCTTTTCATCATCGTAGCCGAGGTTCTTCATTTGATTTACGCCCGCGCGGAATCGCAAGGCTTATTTCATGGGATTAAAATCGGTTCTACCACTATTTCTCATTTACAATTTGCCAATGATACCGTTTTATTCCTTGATTTTTTGGGTTCAGATGCTCTAGTTTCATATGTTAAAGGTTTACTTAGGGGTTTTGAGGTGGCCTCTGGCTTCAAAATTAATTTTGTTAAATCTCGCCTTATCAGAATCGCTTTGGAGCAGCCCCGGATCAACGCTCTAGCCTGTAAACTGGGCTGCCAAGTTGCTAATTTCCCCATTACTTATCTCGATTTTTAGCTTGGGTGTAACCCTCGTCATCGTGTTGTTTGGGCGGGCATTATTGAAAAACTTAAAAGGCGTTTGGCTCTTTGACAAACAAAATATATATCCATGGGTGGTCGAGATACTTTGATCCGTTCGACATTGTCTTCCCCCCACCACCCCCCCCCCGCCGAGCAAAGTGCGGCCCCCAACGATCTCCTCCTCCTCTCTTTGTCGGCAAAAACAACGAGCTCAAATCTGAGTTTATTGTTTGGAGAGGAACCGTTAGGATTTTGTGGTTTTTTTAAATAATAAAAAAATTGAATTTCCACATCATTAAGAGAAAACGTGCCCGTAGGAGCCACGTCATTAAAAAAATCCACATCAGCCCGAAATGGGTGATTTTTTTTTATAGGCCTAAAGGGGTATATATACAAGGAACACTACTATGTCTCTCAACCCTAGCCTAAAGTTTTTGGCACCTTACCGCACCAAAGTGGTCTCTTACACCACCACCATCAAGGAAGTGTTGAGTGGGGATTGATCCTGAGACCTCCTCCCACTCACACAGCTAGATTAACCAACTGCGCCACTGTTAGTGGTTCCAAAATGGGTGATGTGACAGGTAGATAACGAAGCGGGAACTCAATTGGATTCAAAATCAAAGTTTAAGTATTAAATTTGATATAATAAATTTTAAGTACTAAATTAAGTTTCAGTTCAAAGTTTGGGAACTATTAATGTCTTTAACCTTGTAATATTTTACGGAGAAGAAAAAGAGCAAACAAGAAGTAACAAAAGTGCAGAACATTGTCATATAATGATTAATTAAGTTACAAACTAATAACACATATATTTATAAAATTCAAAACTGCAACTAGATAATGATATGAGATTTGAACTAAAATATAAACATGAATAGATCTAAATTACACTAAGGTACCGTTTGAATTAGCATTTTTGATTTGAGAATGAGAATGGATAATGAGAATGGGAATGAAATTCTCATTGATGGTGTTTGGATTAGAACATATCCATTCCCATTCTCATTCTCTCACCCATGAGAAATTTGATTCCCACCATATTGGATGGAATGAAATTTTCATTTCTCATGTCTTTATTTTTCATTTTACTAACTAAACTTTAAAAATTCATAACTTTGTGCTCGGATGTCTGATTGACATAATTTTTTTTGGTTTCATATAACTTTCCGGGAGGAAGATTATTACGATTATAATTTTTCCAAATAATGCATATTTATAACCAAAAGTTCTGAAACAACATAAGAAAAATTAAAACAAAAATTTGAAACCAGTTTCATATTCGAATTTCGGATCGGATAGAAATTTATACAACACACATACACGCGCACACGCACACACACATATGTACATTTAAAACGAAATTGCGACGATTCAAATTTTGCAACGGATTTGAATTTATGATTTCGAATTCGGATTTATAATTCGAATCTAATCCAAAATGAGTTCGGAATAAATGAAATCGAATTTTAAATTTAATTATGAATTTAATATATATATGCACACATATTTACATTAAAAATCAGTTGTGATGATGCAAATTTCGTATTGAATTTGAATTTAAGTTTTTCAATTCAGATTTATAAACATAAATTCGAATCCGATCCGAAAGAAGTTTGGATTAGATGAAATCGAATTTAATTAAAACATATATACAGACACTCACACATACACATATATACATTCAAAATTAATTGTGACGATTCAAATTTCGCATCGGATTTACATTTATGTTTTTGAATTTATAGACATAAATTTGAATCAGTCGTGAATTTAATTAACATCTATTAATATATATAAAGCACTACCATGAGTGCTTACGTGTCATTTTCTCAAATTTTAGACAATATTTATATTTTAATTAATTTTTTTTCGTTTTTCATCTGTTGATGTAATTAGTTGTTGCCTCCAAAAAAATCTAATTAGTTGCTTATGATGTGGCACATTTAAAACTCCTGCAGTTTTTTTCCCAAAGTTATCGTTTCGGTTAGAGCAATATTTTTCCATGATAAAAAAAACAGTTTTTTTAAGAAAATAAAAACTGTAACTTCAACAACTACGGTTATCTTATTTTTCATGACTTTTCAAAAACTTTCCAAGGGATTTCTTTTTACTAAGCAAAGGAAAAGATATTCACAGTACTACTATTTAGAAATAGAAGAGCCTATTCTGATACTCTCTGCAACTGCAAAGCCATAATTTTATACTATTTTGTTTTAACATTTTTTTAATTATTTGTTTGAATTGCAGTAATTGCTATTCCAATATCGGTGTATTTGGATAAATTGATTGAAGTTTTGAAATGTATGTTGAAGGAAGTTGTGAATTTGTTACCGAGTTCATTTGGCTATGTATCCCTAAAGTCACTAAATAAATAAGTAAAGTGAATTTTTATTTTCAATATTTAGTGAAACAGTTTTTTTGGGGGGATAAAGAGCTATAGAAAAAATTAGTCATTGTGCCATAGGCCCATAGTATATATATAAACCACTAAATAGTAAATAGTGCATTTATAGTATTTTTTTATATTATTACTGATCAATTTTTTGTTATATTGGTATATTTTATAAAAAAAAATTATCTAAGCAACACCCTATATAGACACACGTCTTACTCCTGAATTTCAAGGTATATTTTTTTTTTCTTGTTAAGATTTTAGACATTTTTTTCCTTTTATTAACCTATAATTTTAAGAAAATCCATAATACTGCACATTACACCGTCTGAAGAAAATCCATAAAACCGCTCTAACTGCAACCGTGATCTACATTAAGTGAACAATCAATAACTGCTCCATTAATGGAAACCCCCACTAACTAACCAGTTATATATAAGAATGCTCATTGTGGCTTATTATGATTTTCATATGTTGTTCATATATAACTCAAAAATTCATAACTCTAGCAAGATATGTCATACGTAAGGGTGGTGTTTCAATACAACATATGTTGCATTATTCACAAAACTGTGCAGATTTCATTAAATATATCATCTTCTTCATCATCCGAGTCTCATTTTATTGTTGCGTTTCCTCTATTCCCTTTTGGTTCATATCCTTTTCACTCCTTTATAACATGCAACATTAGATGAGTAATGTTAATTTTATGCCTAAAATAATATACAAAAATAATTCTACAAAATAATGTGTAAATTAACTGGAGATGATACATTAGTACTAACATGTGTGTACTATGTGTCTTATTAAATCAAGTTATTATAACAAAACTGCAAAATATATATTTGTAAATTGTCTGTTTTATTAATGTACATACAATTTTTTATTTTTGAAAGATACTAGATTGCATTTAACATTTTGTGTATTATATCTATTGGACATTGATACAAGTAATAAAAAAAACGGTACTCATTTCAAAACAAAAATACATAAAAAAAAATATAACGCATGTTTTAAGATAAATAAAGTGTAATATTTACCCGTGCATAGCACGGGCCACAACCTAGTAGAACATAAAACATATATACACCCAAGCATAGCTGAGTTTAAATGCTAGTTAAAAATAAATAAAGCAAAGATATTGAGAACAAAGAATCATAATTTTAAAATCAAGTTTTTTTTTTTTTTTTTTATCAAAATAGAGTTCAAGTTAGAGATCAAAATTTCAAATTGTCGTACATATCAGACGTAAAATAAATATTAAAGTCAAGCAAGTAATTATTTGAACTAGTTAAAACATTACAAATTAAATTTCTTTTTAAACAAATTAAACACGAGAGAACAAATATGCTCATTTAATCAAACAAACGCGTTCATGTTTCATTTGTCTGATCAAAAGAAATCCAATCCGATATAAAATTGATCAATGAGATTTTTTTTTGGATTGAAGTTTGGATGCTAGAGAAATCGAATCCAAATTGTCAGCCCAATGTAGTCGTACATTTATGCAGATTAATTTGGCTGAGGACGGTAATGTGTTATTTATGTTTAGAATTGTTTGATGAAGGAATGAAAAGTAGAAGACATGTTTATGGATAAGAATGATCAACCTTAAATTGTATTTAACTTTTTTTTTAAATAAATTTTTTTTTGTGATTTTTCTATCAGTTCAAGTGATTGCTCGTTTGATTTTAATATTATTTTTTTTGTCTAATATTTACCATAATTTGTAATTGTGATCTCTAAGTCGGACTATATTTTGTATATATAAAAACAAATAATATATGTTGGTAAGAAACACTACAAAAAAATTGCGAATTGTGATAAAAATATATGTCACAAATATATGGATTTCAATCACAATATGTAATTTGTAACGAAACTGTGAAAAAATATTTCTATCATTGTTTGAGTTGTCACAAATGGTGGTGACAGAAATTTTCGTCAAAAATGTGTGTATGTGACGGAAAATATGATTTATGTCACAATTTGTGGCGAAACAACGATGAAAGATTTTATCTGACAGATTTCCGTTACACTTTGTAATTTTCTTTGAAGTGAAACTTGATTTTAAAACTATGGTTTTTTTAAATCTCTTTACCTTATTTATTTTTAATTTTATTACACATTTGATATCATATGTGGCGCCACATCACCTATATAGTGTCACCTCATGACAGAATTGATGGAAAAAATAACGGTGTTGGGGTAAGTACCACTTACGTTATGTAAACTTTAGATTGAGTACCAAATTGACTAAAGTTTCAAATTGAGTACTACTTGATCAAACATTGATAACTAAAATTACCCTTATCTCTAATAATAATAATAATAATAATAATAATAATGGCAAATTGCGGATAATCCCTATAGGTTGACACATTTTGCAGATAAGCTACTTTAGTTACAAGATTAAGCAAACAACTCATCAATACTTGCATTTTCGATAAGTTAGATGGAATGTGTGACTGAAAATATCATGTGCACAACACATGATGTGTTTTTTTTAAATGACCAATCTACCATTTCCATTTTCTTCTTCCATTGATTGAAGATTCCGGCGACCGTATGAATTTTCCGGTCGCTGGAATCTGCAATTTGTCATCGAATTATTGTTGAATCAAACTATATTAACCAGACCAAAACCAATATTATTGAATTAAAAAAAAAAATAAACCCAAATAAAACAAGAGGAACCAGATCTAGCAATTTAATGGCCAAAGCCCTAGGTGGCATCCTCGTCGGCGTCGCTGGTTCCACCA
>JAYMTA010005165.1:0-11743 GCA_036897625.1 Pelargonium cotyledonis
CTGTTAAAGCCTTATTTCTAGCAACTGTTATTCTTCTTTTGTTTTAGAGCTATGCCCATTCTTCAATCTCTGCAGATTCACTTCTACTACGAGTTGAAGATGGTTCCAGAATGATTGAGATTTATAGACACGCTCAAGGATATCCGCTTCGAATACATGCCCGATAATTTTGTAGAAAGAGTAAAGAAGGAAGATCCGATTTTTACAAAGTTCAACATATTCCTACCATTACAATCATAAAATAAAGGATTAGCTCTTGCCAGCGTAACAGGTAACCTCTATTTTTAGTAGATGATTTTTTTTTTATTTGTTCTGTCAATGGCTATAATTAATGGAAAAGTATTTTTTCATGTATTTTCACAAGTATATGAAATTACTAATGAAAATGTTTAGGGTTGAAAACAGAGAAGTTTTAGTATTCTAATAAATTCATTATAAATGTTACGAGTAATATTTTGTACCTTTTTTTTTATTAGAGATCATCCAAAAAAGTTTGTTTAATTTTTTTTTTGTGAGATTTGATGTATTATAATAAGTTTTTACAATTTGCTAGTGCATAACTCATAAAAGTTCGTACACTAAAAATCGTAAATATAATTTTTATCAATTTTTTGTCTTAAACATTTTCAATAGTTATATATATTGCACACAGCTTTTGAATGTCATCATGCCCTTCTACTAAGGTACTTACTTGGTGCAAGAAATTTAATTACGGAGGACAGTTATTGTCTGTTGTGGCATGGGATGCCAACGACGGCATGTTCCCTTTAGCGTATGCAATTGTGAAACAAGAAAATAAGGCTTCATGGAATTGGTTCTTGGAACAATTTTTTGACGATTTTGGGGACAATGAAGAAAGAGTTTGGGTCTTTATATCTGATAAAGAGAAGGTATGTTCTGTTTTGTTTGAATTTGGTGTATTGAACTTAATATTAGTTGCTTATTTGCTAAACTATTATCCTATATTGTTTTGTAAGGTCTCGTGGAGCTGTTTAGGGACTGGATCCCACATGTGGAACACCGTTTTTGTACGCGGCACATGTAGGAAAACTGGTATAAAGAGTTGAAGTCAGAGGGTTTGAAAATCCAGCTGTGGAAATGTGCAAAGGCCAATTCTGCTCACAAATTTGAAAAAGAGATGGAAAATTTGAAGAGCATGGACAATGATGCTTACGAATGGCTAAAGGCTAGACCTGCTAAGGAATGTTGTAAGACCCTCTTCACCCACAGAGCATGCTCAGACATTCAGACAAATAGTTTATCTGAGTGTTTCAACAGCTGGATCTTGAAAGGAAGGCAATTACCAATCATTATATTAGTCTATGCGAGTACTTGCGAAGGAAGCTTATGAAGAGGTTTTTTTACAAGGAAGACCGCTGCTGAAACATGGAATGGATTGGTTTGTCCCAAAACCAAGTTGCTACCGGAGTACAACTAGAAAGAAAGCATGCACTGTTTTGCTATGCCAAGTGGAGCTGGATACTTGCTGACGTGGAGTATTATACCTTTGAGCACAGATGGCATTAATTTTAAACTATTAGTGATTCAACTGAGAAGATTGATATGGGATATGCTGATGTTTTCAGGCACCTCAATCGGGAAGCGATATATATGCCAGAACAGATAATGAACTTTGGGTAGCCTTTGCAATCCCCGTTGATTCAACATCCTCGGTGACAATCCGGGAGAGAGATAGCAATGATCAAGAAAGTGCGTACCTATTGCCGGTCAAAAAAAAAGAAAAAAAGAATAGCAATGATCAAGCCCGTACGTGTCGATGTTAAATATGCAGCGACAGTCGTCAAGGAGGTCACCGACGGTCTCTGCACATAGGCAGACGTGTGGTCCAAGTACCCCACCATTCTTCTGCATCCTCAGAAGATATTGAATTTCTGCATCAAGTTTTTATAAGTTACTCTTTAATTTTGTCTTGACAAGTATCTTTTCCTTTTGAATTAGCTAAGCAATACAAAACAATCTCAAGCACAAGTTGAATGTCAGGATATATTAAACTCTGTCCAAGTACACTTAGCTCTATCACTAAAGAAAAGACGACACCTGCGTGTTAAGACACCTTAAAAACCCTTGCTCAACTGCATGAATTTTCAATGTCATCCTAAATACATAAGCATATCGTTAAACTGTAAATTCACTTCAAACTGCACATTTTTAATATCCGTGATTTCGTTAAATACACGAGGTCTATTTCTATCCCGAGTGTCATCCTCAATATTCGAATGCATACGCTCTCTTGTCCGGTCTTCATTCATTTGGTCACTAAATTGTTTACACTCATCATCTGTCAGCTCTTGCCCATCAACTCATTCTGCCTCTTCATTTGCACCTCTCAAACTAGACTCAATACCCATTACATGCTTGTTTAACACATGGTCATCTTCAAGATTTTCTACAATATATATATTGAAGGCATTTTGGATCATCATCTCTTTGACTTCTTCTTTCAAGATTTATACTAATAAACTCCTCTTCAAGAATCTCCACTTCCTCTTCATAATCATCTTTTGAATCTCCTCTCAATTCTTCATTTTTATCATTCACAATATCATCAATGAGTTCCATCCCCTTATCCATTTATTCCCAGTCATATAAACACAACATTTACATTTGGATAGAACAGTTTACTAATGTTTACCTCAAACATAAAAACAAGCAATCAAGTTCATAAAACCTCAAACATAAAATTCAAGTCAATCAAGCAATGGTTGTGGACAATACTTTAAACTTTAAAGTAGATACGTGCAATTATCCATCTTTTTTATAATTCATATTATCTTTAAGAATATCAAATAGCAGACTGGCCTTGTTTGTTAATACTTATGAACATGCAGAAATTGTTGTAAATCCACTCAAATAGTGTCAAATCATCACAAATTCAGTTCTTTTCTCTCTATTTTTTGGAAGGATAGAGAATTGGCAAGAACTAATTTTTTTTAGAGAGAAAGGATATTGACCAATTCAAGGGTAGTGCCGCAATTGACAACATAAGCTACATGAGTGGAAAGAACGTTTGCGTTCGATCTCTGCTCAACACACTCATGGAGAGAGGTGAAGACCTTAACTGTGAACAAATCTCGAGCGAAGATTAGTGTGGATGTGGTAAAACGGCTTATAGATGTCAACCGCAAGTGTGCAAACCCGCTCAGAAACTCCATTATATAAACCCAAAAAAAATATATTGGCCACTTTTGTAATCATGATTAGTAAAATACTAATATAAATAATATAAAATTGTTTTTAAAAGTAACTAGAAGTGTTACCACACAAGTTTTAAAAAGCGGCCGCCTCCTTTTGGAGTTCCCCTCTTGTAGGGCTAGGTTTTTGTTTCTTTAGAGTATTATGACGGCGGCTTTTGGCTGTTTCTTGGTGGTTTCCGGTAGGGCGGCAGGGAGTTTTAGTGGCGGAGGAGCTGTTGATGAGGGGGTTGCCGTGAGTGCCAGAGAGAGACCGAAGACGCAAGCGATGAAGCAGGCGGTGGACTCGGTCGTTGGATGGATTGGGGAATTGGCTTCGGCAAATATGCCAGGGCCGAGGGAGTAGTTGGGGTGGGAGGTAGGCGTCGTGGGGTCCGGATCATTGTACGACGTCGCCAAAGTTTGAATGGTCCGGCTTGGTGCTTAAAGGTCTAGTTAGGGCTAGATTTAGGTCGAGACCTTAACTCAATTGATGAGTTTCTCCCTCTCTTTTTTCTCAGGTTATCTAGGCATTATGAGCTTTTGGGGATGGTGTTAGTTTCTTTAGTTTTGTTTTGTTCTAGTGTAGGTTTCTTTCAGTTTTAGTTATAAATAATGTATCATCACCACCATCGTGTTTTGTTCGTTGGAGATAATAAAATTATTTGTTACTTCTGCTAAAAAAAAAAAAGTGTTATTACACATCCACTGGAAGCTGAAGAAAAAGTCAATGTGGTCAAAATGAGTTTTTAGGATGGCCCACCAAGAGGCTAGAGAGAGAGAGAGAGTGGGAAGGTAATAATTGCAAATTTGAAAGCCAACCCATAAAAGCTTCTTTCAAGTTGTCAATCCAGACCAAACCATCAACACCATATTCTTCTAGTTCTAGACACAGAATCAACCAGCAAAAGGACACAACCTTCTTTTCATTTTCCTCCAACTCTACTTTCTCTCCCAAATCAGATCACTCCCAACTTCTTACAAAATAAGCCCTAAATTGCATTTCCTAAAGTGCCTCATCTTTTTGCGCTTCTTCCTGTACATTCCTGCTTTGAATTGATTCGTCTCTCAGGTATTTGCTACTGTTATTCGAATCTCTTACAGTTCCTTCCTGCCATGGCTGTTTTATTGGGCTGATCTTGAAGAATCAGGTGCTGTTTGGTTACTAGGCTGCTGTGTTTGTTTTTTGCTTGTTTCAGCTCTGTTTGGTTGCTTGGAAAATGTGGGAAATTAAAGGACTTGGTAAAGTTAGAGCCTCCTTCCACCCGAGCCGACTGCAATAATTATACTTGCTTCTCTTTAATTGTGCATTAAATGTCAGGTTAGCATTAACACAAAACTGAATTTCTTGTTCTTTCCTTTTCTGGTCTGCACTCTCTTTTCTCTGCTTCCAAAAACGGATTGGGATGTATTCACTACTACTATAATGGTTTTTTTTTTTCTTCTTCTTCTTTGTGTGTGTGTGTGTGTGTGTAAAGTTTCTTCCTTTAGAGTCAACATTTAGAAAACTCGTGTCTATGGATTTCTGGGATCTGTTTTCTACTCTACCTTTTGCTGCTATAGAAAAGTGGAGTTGCTGGTATTGTTTGGAATTTGGATTGCAAGTTTGAGAGAATGACCTTGGCCAAAATTGTGAGATGAAGTGAAAAGTACATCCAAGGATAACACTCAATAGTGGTTGGTTTATTTTTGTATAGGGCTGTTTATTGAGCAATCTAGCTTCTTAACTTGTTCACAAACATCTTTTAAGATGTTTGGAAAGATTTTAATTGAAGTGAAAAAATACTGCCGCTTTTTGCATTGATGACTTCCCATGTCAGGTTTTTAATGCTTATTGCATCTTGATTATTGCGTTTAACCACATATTTTTCTTCAATTGGCGTGGAAAAAGGCTCAAAATAGTATATAACTATATACAGAAGGGAAAAATGTGAATAACAAGAACTGTTATTCTGCAAAAGTAGATCAACCATATTCTCTGCACCTCACTTGAGGCTTAAGTTATGTAGTGAGACATATTAGGGCATCTATTTCAGGGATTTACTTTTTGCCGAACCTACTTAGAACCCAATAGTAGTAATTCATAGTTGCTAGTCAAAATGTGGAGTTTGTGAACTCTAAAGCAAATCCTTAAAGCACGGAAAAGAAAGCTCTTGTAAATTTATGTTACTAGTTAGTACATTTAAAGTTGAGTCCAAAAAGGTGTTTGTATCTATTTACGGCTTCTTGTTAGTGTATAAAGTTGATATCGGGTCTTCAATATCAGTTTAACCTTTTAGTGTAGTTGTTACGCTACATGGTATCAGTTTTGTTGACCTAGAGGTTACAACTTTGATTTGTTAAAATTTCAGCATAAAGCAAGTAAAAGACCTGTGAATATACTATGTGCAAAGCGATGGGCTTGCATGTGAGAGGGCATATTAGAATATGAAGTGAATATTGGGCCTTCAATTATTAACTTAAGTATTTAGTTGACTTGGTCTTCTACACTTCCCTGTTGATACATGCACTTCCGTTTGCATGTAGGAATGGATGCATGACAGGGAATAATCTGTTAGTCTGTTTGCTTACTGCTTCCCATATTTGCATCAATATTATGACTGCAGTGGTGTAGAAATAGTATCTTTATGCACTTTAATATTTGTATTAAAATTGATTTGATGTCCGATGATTTATTTCTAATCATTACCATCTGTAACGAACTATTTTCTTTTTAGCAGATACAGTGCCCACTTGTGTGACCTATCAGGATCATGCGTCTTGTAGCACCAATTGCTGCAGTTGATATCATTGAAGATGGAAGTATTTTTTGCAATACTAGTATTTGTCTGCTTTCTTTCTTTTGTGCTGCCTGATTCACAAGGTATACTTATCTTACAACACCTTTTCACTCAGGATACATATTAAGCTAAATACCGTTCTCATTTTCTGCATTAGTTTACCTGAAATCGGAATGAAGATAAGCTAGTGTTCGTTTAAATTTGACGTCACTGTTTTTTTTTTTTTTTTTTTTTTGTCATTGCAATTTACATTTGAATAAACTCTGATGTAAGATATTCCCTTCCTCCTTCCCTCTCTTCATGTTAGTCTGGCATTAAAGTGGTTAACATAAAATGGGCTTTGATGGACTAATGTTGATATCTCTTGTTAATTGTGGTCAATCAGAGTGTGTTTTCACTGTACCGGAACTAAGAAGGATAGTACTTTTCTTTAGTCCTCCTTTGCTTATAAAAAGTAATCTGTGTATGATAAAATGTAATTTCATTTTTGTAAGAAGTTACGAAGGAGAACACTAGTTTTAGATACTATCTGCTGTAGTATTTCTTAAACTTGCCAAAACCTTAAACATGTGAGCTTGGGATCCTATCTGATGGTGTCCCTTTATCCATCTTTTGTAATCCAAATCCCATGGTGTTTTACGTGATTATGTTATGTGACATTTGTGTGATGTTGATTGTTCTCACCTGATATACAAGACATAATAGTAAATTTTACTTTAGAACAATAGAACTCTTTAGAATGCTATGATCCAACTAATCAGATTGGGTTTTGACAAATCTCATTTTCACATGTTCTTTGGAATGGCAAAGATAGAATTTGTCTTCTAATGTTTGACAAGAGCCTAATTTTGTACAAATAATGTATTTTGGTTATTAGAGTTGAGATGTTAGCTTAATTAGATAAACAACATTTAGTATATTTTATATTTTTGTTTCAGGCGATGCACTCTATGCATTAAGGTCTTCACTAAATGCTACACATGATCAGCTGGATGATTGGAATCCAAATCAAGTTAACCCATGCACTTGGTCTAATATTCAGTGTGACAACAATATTGTCTATTCTGTGTAAGTTACTAAGTTATTCCATGTTTTTCAGTATTTCTCTTGGGCTGCGATGCACATCTCTGCCAATATATCATACTAATTAAGTAGTTCACATGCGAATATTTTTTCTTATTTGCTTGCCTAATTCAGATATGATACATAGGGAATCCTCATTTTTGTTATTTTTATGCAGGACATTATCGTCCATGAATTTTAGTGGAGTCTTGTCTCCGAAGATTGGAATCTTGAAGAATCTTTCTGTACTGTATGTATGGCTATATTGCAACATCTGTATACATTTTGATTTCTAAAGCACTTTATTCCTCAAATTGCAAAGGATGATTTAAACCGTTACTAAAGGAAACTTGATACTCTGACATTCATATGGAATTAATGCTCCATTTGGTCTCTTGAATTATTTTATTGCTTTGTGTAATAAAATATGCTATGTATTTCTCATCATGGACTATGGAGGGACTATAAATTTCAAAAACTGCTTGGATTTGGTAGTTGAGTTTCAAGAACTAGACATGGTAGTTGGATTTGGTAGTTGTCTTTGTGTGTTTATTAGTTGATGAGGTATGCTTATTCATGTGAAAAGCACTCTAATACTTCCCTATCATCTCATCTTTTGTAATAATGGTTCATTTTATGTCTAAATACATGAGTACCACGATATTTACATTTTTGTTCAAACCTAATGTATATTGACTATTAAGTGCAATTTCATACAGTACATTGCGAGGAAATGGCATAAGTGGTGAGATACCAAAAGAGTTTGGGAACTTGTCTAGCTTGACCAACTTGGATTTGGAAGATAATCATTTAACGGGGGAAATACCATCTTCTCTTGGTAGTCTTCAGAAGCTTCGATTCCTGTAAGTTATCATCTATTACTTTCAGTTTCTTTGGCGATCTCCCTTTTTTTACCAACATTTGTCACTAAAACTGATAATTTCATCATGTGAACAGGGTTTTGAGTCATAACAATCTTACTGGCACTATTCCCGAGTCACTTTCGAGTCTCACAAACTTAAACTCTCTGTAAGTGGCCATATATGCAGTACCCAAATGATTGGGGAAAAGTATATTTTGTAACATGAATTTTCTTATGAATAGTTGCCTTGCCGTCTTTTCAGCCAACTTGCTTCAAATAATCTTAGTGGCCAAATTCCAGAGCGTTTATTCCACGTTCAACAATTCAAGTACAAACTATCTCTCCTTCTCTCCACACACAAACTCATACACATACATGCACTATTAAATTAGCATATAACTTGTATTAATATGGGTTGGTTACTGCAGTTTTACAGAAAATAAGTTGGATTGTGACATACACCATCCCTACCCTTGCGTGTCTTTAAATAATAGCTCTGGTAATTGCATAAACTATTTGATTTATAATAGCAGATATGTTTTCTGGGCCACAACTTTTTAGTCTCATCATTTATATGTCCAGCTAATAGCCACAAATTGTCATCTCCAAACAGGTTCTTCTCATAAGCCAAAGATTGGAATCATAGTTGGTGTAGTTGGAGGACTTGTTGTTCTTCTATTGGGAGGCGTGCTATTATTCCTATGCAAGGGCAGAAACAAAGGGTACAAACATGAAGAGTTTGTAGATGTTGCAGGTTTGTGTTATTTTGGCTAAATAATTCTGAATGTCCATATCCAAAATATAATTGAATATAATCATTGTTGTCTGTTACAGTTGCCTTTCTTGTTATACTTGCCTTGTCAATCTATTTTCACTTCACCTTTATTTTTTTAATTATTCTGTTCAGGTGAAGTTGACCGAAGAATTGCATTTGGTCAATTGAAAAGATTTTCATGGAGAGAATTACAGCTAGCTACGGACAACTTCGACGAGAAAAATGTCCTCGGGCAGGGTGGTTTTGGGAAGGTTTATAAAGGAGTGCTTGGTGATAATACTAAAATTGCTGTAAAGCGATTAACCGATTTTGAAAGTCCAGGGGGTGAAGCAGCTTTTCAGCGTGAAGTTGAAATGATAAGTGTTGCTGTTCACAGGAATCTGCTGCGTTTGATTGGGTTTTGCACAACTCCAACAGAACGCCTTTTGGTGTATCCTTTTATGCAAAATCTGAGTGTTGCCTATCGTCTGCGAGGTATTATTTCTCGACTGATAATGCTACCAGAAGCTGATGGCTGATGAAACATGTATTATGTGAAATGTAGATAATATCTTTTCTGTTTATTATATTAATGCGTGAGGTTAGACCTGGTAGGCACGTTCTATATATATGCACGGGGAATAATAATATAATACCAAGGTTTTTATTGAAGTTTGACACTGAAATTGTTGATTGCTTCCATTAAGTTGTAGAGGAATTTTTAATGATGTTGCTGACTAAATTTGTGATCTGCTGCAGAGATTAAACCCAGGGAACCTGTTTTAGATTGGCCTATGAGAAAGCGAGTGGCCTTAGGTGCGGCACGTGGGCTGGAGTACCTTCACGAACACTGCAATCCCAAGATAATTCACCGGGACGTGAAAGCTGCCAACATATTACTGGATGAGGATTTTGAAGCAGTTGTTTGCGACTTTGGGCTTGCTAAGTTGGTAGATGTAAGAAAGACTAATGTGACAACTCAAGTTCGTGGGACAATGGGCCACATAGCACCCGAATACTTGTCCACTGGGAAGTCATCGGAAAGGACAGATGTATTTGGTTACGGTATTATGCTTCTAGAAGTCGTAACAGGGCAACGAGCAATCGACTTTTCCCGCCTGGAAGAAGAAGATGATGTCTTGTTACTGGACCATGTAAGTTAACCGCAAATCTAACTCGAATAA
Source organism: Pelargonium cotyledonis (assembly GCA_036897625.1). NCBI lineage: Eukaryota > Viridiplantae > Streptophyta > Magnoliopsida > Geraniales > Geraniaceae > Pelargonium > Pelargonium cotyledonis. The sequence goes on from JAYMTA010005165.1 coordinate 9,834, forward strand.
CCTCACCTGTAAATGCCAATTGGTTTGCTCTTTCCATTAACACCTTTTCTCAACTTTTTGAAGGTGAAGAAACTGGAGAGGGAAAAAAGGCTGGATGCGATTGTAGATGGCAACCTGTGCAACAATTATGACATTGAAGAAGTGGAGATGATGATCCAAGTTGCATTACTATGCACCCAAGGATCTCCAGAGGACCGACCGACTATGTCTGACGTGGTAAGGATGCTGGAAGGAGAAGGGCTGGCCGAGAGGTGGGAAGAATGGCAGAACGTTGAAGTTACTCGCAGGCAAGAGTACGATCGAATACATAGGCGATTTGACTGGGGGGACGATTCAGTAAATAACCTAGATGCAATTGAGTTGTCCGGCGGAAGATGATGACCTCCTCCTCCAACTCCATTTGTTAGCATTAGTTTGATGTTTACTTAAGTAAAGCATATATGATTGTATAATTCCCATTTTTTTCCCAGATCAAACATGCTCCTAAGTCTGCTATTTTCATGTATGACATGTAACTGTTGCTTGTACAAGCTGTGATCTTATTTTATGTCACAAGAAAAAAAAAGAGTTGTATTTGTATATTTGGTGATTCTTTTGTTATATGTACATTCAGACAGTATATGCTGATTAGTCAAATGTAGAATAAAGCAAAGTGAAAAAACAACAGGTTTTGCCAAAATTAAAAAAAAAAAAAAAAAGGAGTAATTCAAAATATTGAATTAAGGGACTGAACCTGACGTGAATCGAACACGCAACCTTCTGATCTGGAGTCAGACGCGCTACCATTGCGCCACGGATCCTTAGTTCTAGACTCGGTGATGCACTCTATAAATTCCTATTTTCAATGTCTTCGAAGATATTTTATGTTCCAACAATTTCGGAGAAGTTAATGAAACCATGAAAATCACGACTGTAATGTGCATGTCTAATAGTAATTCAATTCAAGATCCGATCATGTCATTGCTTGCGTCATGCTTGCTGTCACCACTTTTTTTTTTATCAGCAAAATACATAATATATTGATAGAAGATCTCAAGAAGAGATCAAGGTGCATAAATCAAAGAAAATAAAAGACCAAGAGGTCGATACATGATAAACTGATAATCGAAACAAGACTACCCTATTACAGAAAAGATGATCGATAGGGCATGAGGGTTGGTTATCCATGATGAGAAAGTCCAAATATTTAGATCCAATTAGATTGCCTCAAATTTTCCTTCTTAACGACCACTCTTCTGTAGCCTATTTTAAATATAAAATTATATATATAAACCCTAGCTAAAGTCTTCTTCTATTGATACTTTTTTTTTGTTCTAAAATGAGTACATATATAGGAGAAGATTGATGCATATGCAGTTTTTCATGCGTAAGCTCACCGAAACCTATAAAATGAAACACTATATACAGTGAATCATTTTGCGTTTATGGATTTGATTTGGAGACAACCACCCGTCAAGAACCAATCCACACTTTGTAGCTAAAATTGTTCTCGATCAATCAGATACAAAAGAATGGATATATATATATAATTACGTACTCATTAGATGCAACAACGAAAATGTCTATTTACAACTCTAGCTAATACAAACATATATATACATATATTTCTGTGGCTATAATGATATAAAAAGCCTTAAAATGGCTCTCATCATCAAACCCATAGGCCCCGAGTGCTGCTGTGGCTTCCATGACTGCAACTTTTGATGCTCTTCACCAACCAAATCTTTTCCACCATTACTATTGTAATCTTCTGAAGGACACTTCAACTGGCTCTGAAAATCTGCAACCAAAGACTCGTACATATCAATGCTTTTCTTGATTTTTCTACACTCTTCTTCTTCTTCGTCTTCGTCTTCTTCAGCAAGCAAATGGGGAGGCGGATATAAGTCTTGCCTCTCCCATTCTTCGAT
>JAYMTA010005166.1:0-11743 GCA_036897625.1 Pelargonium cotyledonis
ATGCAGCATAGCCAACAGCTCGCCTGATGAAATCAGGTGCCTTTTGTTTGGTTTGATTTTGGTTTGATTTATCCATTTAGGGTTTCATTTTTTGTAATTTTTTGTTTTGTTGAAAGTTCAATTTGTGTTTGATGTTATAAAACTCAATTGATTCATATTGATTGTTCAATCTGGCTGTAATTTGGGCAAAATTTTGGGCAAAAACCCCACTGTTCTTGTTCATCGGTGGCTTGTTGTATTTTTGGTGATTTTATTATTGTAATTTAGGCAAAAATTGATGTTGTAATTTGTTGTTGTGATGTTGAAATTTGTTGGATTGTTGTAATTTTGTGAAATTGTTGGTGAATCTGTAAATTTGAATGTGAAATTGTTGTTGAGATCATTTGTAAAATTATTGGTTGAATTTCTATTTTCAAACAATTTTATTTTGCCAGAATCTAGAAAGTGAACAATTTTATTTTGCCAGAATCTAGAAAGTGGTGGTCAGAATCTGGAAATTGGTGCCCGAGTCTAGAAACTGGTGCTGGAATCATCAAAAATTTGAAGTTTTAGACATCGAAATCATAAAGGGTCCTTCGTTATTTTTCATTTTACTTGAATATGTGATGAAGATGAGCATTTTAGGAATTTAAAAAAAAAATAGAAAGTCACATGCAAAGCATGTGATGAGATCGAGAGGTGCAATTTTGATCCAAAATTAACATATTTCTTTAATGGCAACTTCATAAGAGTTAGATGTCAACAACATTAGTTTAAGACGGATATGTGTTTTTAGTCAGTACCCCTCAATATTTGTTTAGTTATTGATTCATTTGACTTTATTTTCTTGGCAAACTTAATGGTTTCAATATTTAGGTATCAAGATATTGTTAATGTCATCTTTTGCAAGATATGAGAAATGAAGGATGAAAATCCCTATTTGCTACAATTTCTTCATTTTGTGACAAAAACGACAATTTCTTGCTTGATGTGGATGATGAATACATTGCGCCTGAAAAATCAAAGACGGTTTTATGCACATGTCACAAACTTTCAACATTTTCAAGTTGATGTAATTTTGAAAGTAATTTATATATAACTTCAAGAATTGAACAACCAATTTGGTAAGGTAAACATTGAGTTGCTTAGTTGTATGGCTTGTTTCAACCTTGTTGATTAAGTAGTTAGACTTGCTGCATTTTATCCTTACGAGTTCTCATGTGTTGATTTGCACAGTGTTGAATTTCAACTTGAAAAGTTTAGTTGATATGCGAATGGACAAATGATTTAATGGTTTAAAGGATCATGGTGAACTATCTGTGAAACTTGTTCAGACAAAAAAAAAAGCATACTCCCTTCGTCCCAAAATGAGTGCCTTGTTTCCATTTTTTGCAAAAATTAAGAATTACAAGATAATTTAGTTTGTTTCCAATATAACCCTTACTTTCTCCATGTGCACCCATGTGCAGATTTGTCCATTTGCATAAGTGATAAAGGTAATATGGTAAGAACACTAATATAATAACATAAAAATATAAACAAGACACTCATTTTGGGATAAAAAAATTAGACAAATAAGACACTCATTTTGAAATGGAGGAGTATTATTTTTTTGCATATATATGCTTATAAAGTTTGTGTTAATCATTCTCATAGCTAATGCAAGTGTACAAGAGAGTGTTCTAAATTGTAAATATTGTAAAAACAAAAAGATTAAGAAATAGTAGGAGTCATCAAGTAAAGAATGATTGCTTTCTTACAAATTAGTTGTAACAATATTTTAGACCCTTTATGAAATATAAAAACCATAAACAACAACTATAATTATTATTTAGTAACGAAGTGTTGTCATAAATATATAAATTTGTTATATAGCAGATTTTCTCTACATTTTCTTTTTCTTTAACAATATATTTTGCCTAACATTTTATAATTCCTCCTTGTGAAATAAATAGCCTCTTCTAACATCCCTCAGTGGGTGGAGTTCAACTAATGCTAATAATTATATACATTAAATTACTTATGATGGGCAACCACAAATCAAACAGATAATTTATTAAAAGAATAAAGATTCAGATTTTCCATTTTCATATTTGGCAAATCAATGCGTCTTCTAAACTTGAAAAATTATCCATCCTATTCCTCCTATACTTACAAGCGTCTTCTAAATGGGAATAATAATTCATTCTGCTGTCACCCAAATTTCTCCACCATTAGCAATATTTGTTAAGACATAAGAAAAATCAGGTACCATTCATTGGTGCTTAATCAGCTCGATGATGCGTCCGCTGATGAGTTTGCTAATTCCTCAAGCTCTTCTTCCTGCTGTTTCTTCAGATACGTCTGAGCAGTCGAATTTACAATCTTGATAAAGAAGTTCATGAGCATGAGCCACACTACCGTATTCCAGATTGAAGCAAATGAGAAATCCCACTTAGTCTTCACCTGTAGTAGTAGTAGGAACATGGAATCAAAATAACATTTATATATGATGTGAAATTCAGAAATCCTATAAAAGGAGTGCATACCAGTGCGATATCGGCGTGATCATGAGGTCGAGCAGTTAGATACTTGTCTCTGGCTGCAATGACTTTAGCTATGAGACCGGGAAGCACAGAAGCAAAACCAGGGATAAGGCTCAGGACCCATATCAACTCATTCTCTATCCAGTGAAGGAGTTGATTATTGCAAACTGAGATAATGAAAACTGTCTGGAGCAAGAAGAAACACAACATAAGCCAGTACCAACCATATAATTTCTAACTCTAATTTCGCAAGCTGCATATCCAAACCGCTGTATATATATAGTCTCTCATCATTTGCTATTTTTAGATCCTACCTCAAATGCGGAACTTTTGAATAACACAGAATATACCCAACAGAGGGAATAGAAACTTCTCTAGCAGTATAAGCACACACACACACTTCATTTGAACAGTAGAACACTAATGAGTATGATGAAACAAACTTCACAAACCTGTATGTGAGTCTTTATAATTGCCTTTCCAATCAATGTTGCAAGAAAAAACTTCCAAAAAGGAATCCCAAACTGTCCGCACATAATGCCAGCTAGGTCGAATAGAGGATTCGGCACCTAAAAATGTTTCAGCTAATCAATTCGTTGCACATTATAAAATAATAGAGATATCAGTAAATGCACTATTGTTGATACCACAAACTATTTATCTCCACTTGCAACCCTAGAAGAGGGCAAATATAATTCAGACCCAGTTGATAAAGCAGCACTAGCAATCACGTAATGTCACGTCAAATTGTTTCGAAATGAAATCTTAGGAAATTAAAACTAACCGAAGCAAGCACTAAAATTGTGAAGAAGTTCAAATGTTGTGAGTGTGATAGGAGCCAGCATTTGATTTGATTTAGGTGAGTAGCTACAACTCCACTATCTTCAGTCGAGGAAGTTTCAAATTCTTCAATAGCATCCACTTTGGTTCCTGAAATGCTTGCTGCATGGAAAAAGTACTGTGACATTAAACCCAAACCCAAACCCAAAACATTATGATACAGGTTAACTTGGAAACAATATCCATCATTGCTGTTACTTGCATTTGATGCACATACACTAGAAGACAAACAAAGGATGCATAGGATGGCCTGCTGATTGCAGATGTTCCATATTCAAGTTCTCATTATATCAGTTCCATTCGAAGTTCAAAGACTTGCAAAAGTGTAAAGAGTTATTCAGATGCACAAATATCTAAATGTAGGAGACCAGGCAAGGTTTCTAGTGATGCAAAATTACGAGCATAAATTACACATAAGAAATCTGTGCTTCTCTTGTAGCACAACACAGTACAAATCTGTGTTTCTCTTGTAGCAAAACACAGTACACTTCTTAACAGTAAACAGGCCAAGAATTTAGAACAAATACCAGCTCTTGAGATGAAATATGGAGGAAGCTCCCCAAGTGCGGTGCCAATGCCCCAGAGAATAGCCTCTATTTGAACCTGTGGCAATATGCTGCTAAGTGGTACACGTGAACCATGCAATGATTTAAACAATGGGGGTCCAAACTCGGAGCAATCCTTATCAAGCCATGACGGACCTCTTTTCAACTGTATGGTATCATATGGAGCCATTTTCAAATCAACCCGACCGCATTGCATTGCTTTAATTGTGAACAGAGCAATATGAGGCCCCAGATAAAGAACAAAAGTGTGCAAACCTGACCCTGATAATAAAAGGGAAAAAAAAAAAACAATTGCTCATGTAAGGATCACAGCAATATATAAGCCAGAAACAATGATCATAAAACCAATACAAGTCAATACCATTAGTTTTAACTTAAACAAAATAATCTAAGTTTCCATCAGTATTCCTATGTAAGGATCCACAAAGTAGTTCAAACAGATCACTTGGTAAACTAAAAGCTAACTACATAGAAAGCCAAAAAAGGCAATTTTATTTTGCAAAGCATGATTTGTGAAAGGGGAATAAAGAAAATCACAAGCAAGTAAACATAAATAAATGAATTATGCAACATCTTTTATTAGTCTGCACTAAATGGATACAAATTAAAGTCTTTCATATCATTACCAAGCAGAAAAGAAAACAAGCAATTAAATACGTATTCCATTCATACTCGTTTCTAATACCATGTTTGGCCCCATAGTTACTTATAGACCTCTTGGACACGTCATGTTCACTTCATGTATTCACACCCATCTGTAACTGTTACCCATGATCAATAATTGATTGCCATGAAGTATAAGAACATTGAGAATTATGTGCTCCACTCTGTAAACTAGAGATAGGAGAGTAGATGAAACAAAAATGATGCGGGAACATATGCTAATCAATTGCTACTTAATTATTTCAGTTTCCTATTTCTTTTGAATTGTTACGGAACTTCCTATTTCTTATGGGTTATGTTCTCTACAAATAATTTGTTATGTTATAGTTCGGAATTATTGAAGAATAATTACGAAAATCAGTTATAACTGATTTAGATATCAATTATATTGATATCCACGATATTTTCAATTGTATTATCTTTAATTATTCACTTTCATTTTTGGATATCATTAGCAGTTTCAAGCCTACAAATAGCTCTCCTATGTACTAATATTTGTATTAGTATTATATTCTATCTAATATATTTTTACAGGGTATCAAAACATTGAGAAAAATATACATAATCTTCTTAAACCCTTCTGTTGCCTGGCACAGCTGCCTTCATGACAGTGGGTGGGGACAAGCCCTAAACAACCATATTTTCAACTTGGTAGCTATAACCTACCCAGCCCTCAATGCAGAAAAAAAAAATCACAAAATCTCTCTAAATCTCAAAAATTCTCTAGTAGCTCCTGAATTTTTCATCTGATCAAACTACTACCAAAACATAATATCCGAGTCATGAGAACACACTACAGAAATAGTCTGAGCCTCCCATCAGACCAAACTATTATTTAAAGGTGGTCCTTGCGCGATGAGGTTAACATTGCTACGACAACAAAACTATCTCATCAACAACACGTCACTGAAAATCAGGAGATAGAAAATTGATTAGCACAGTTTTAGAGATCTTATTTCATCTAGATTGAGCTGATTATTAGTATCTTTGATTGATCTTGGTTGACCCTATATGTACTATAAATTAGGTTTCGTCCATTGTGAACAGAATGAATCATTTTCTCTCAAACCCTCACATGGCATCAGAGCCTCTCGAATCCATTTTATGAAAGTCCCTTCAAGAGTGCTATTCCAGCGCCAACATTTGGTAGCTTCCCCAACCAACTCTTACTTTCATGTTTTCATAAAATAAAAATAAAAAATTCTAATTTTCTCTCTATTGGTTTTGGTTCTCTTTTTGCTCCTCGTAAGCAATCCAACCATTAAGAAAATAGACCCAACAATCTATCTTGGTGTTCTCTTGTCGGCACAACCAAGTGTCTCCTCTTGACATTCCCCCGCCGGATGCACCACCGCAATGATCGTCGGTTACATGGTCAACCTCACAGTTTTTTTCTCCAATCTCAAGGTTAACGCCTTGAGTTTGGAGGGGAGTGTTGAAGAATAAATCTGAAAAGTTGGATTATCAATTATATTGATATCCATGATTTCTCAATAATATTTTAATTATTCACTTTATTCTTTTCAGATATCATTAGTAATTAAACTATCGCGCCTATAAATAGGCTCTCTTGGGTATATACTATATTGTCTCTTATAGAGGAATGATACTAGAATTGATTGAACAAAAAGACACTCTCCCTCCCTGATTGCATCCTCTTGCTCCCTCTTGTTTCTCCCTTTTCCTTTGAACCTCTCTACCTTATCTCTCCTTCCTCTTCCGTCCTCCCGAGTCTCTATTTCGAGAGTTGTCCTATAAGAGGTGTTCACTGATCCAGAACTGAACAAGACCGAACACCAAAAATGTAAAATGACTGGACTTTAGACCGGATAAAAGATCTTTCGATCGCTGGACCGAAAATAACTGGACCAATTTGGACCCAAAAAAGAAAAACAGTTTCTAACAATTCATGGACAAATTGTGGAGGATGAGGGAAGGAAAACGAAATGCTACTTCCTACTTAAATTGTTTTTTAGAATAAAAAAATTACTAGGGAATAATAGGAAAGTAAATGGCTTGGAATTTTTAAAGAGAAATAAATGACAAGGAGCATGGTTAGCACATGTGGCTTCAACCACGTGAGGAGTTGCATATGCACAGCAACGTAAATGGCAAGGAAAATGGTGGGACCCTTATCCTTCAGTCACGTGGGGAGTTACAAATGCATGGCAGTTATTTGTTATTACACACAGTTAGCCAAAGTGATTTGTGTTTGTAGCTTAATATCAAATTGAAAACCCTATGATTAAAAAATAAACATACAAAAGGTGTACAGAAATAGCTCTAAATAAAGTTATATTCCGACTCATTACTTTGATCTTAAAAGGCTTATCAAGCTTTGGTCGAGTAAGGCTTACAATAAAAGAATTAAAGCAATGATTTAAAACATCCCGGATTTTATTAATATGGAAATGAATGTAAAGGTGTGCTCTATGAGAGACGGTTAAATTCGCAATTTAGATGAGATTTAATAAACATTTCCAGATCTAGGCCTGAGGGGGGAAAACAAATTTAGAGATTGACTAATATTTGTAAACCTAAACCTCTTCAGTCAGACAAAATTGTCCATTTTTTTAGAATTTGGATCAGACCGAACTGAAACCCAAATTCTTATATCTACTCGGTTTGGGTTCGGTCTTGTTTTGCTGGTCCAAAATGAATTTCAAACACCCCTAAATCCTACATCAAAGAGATTAACTTCAAATCTAAAAAATATATTTTTAAGTGTTTTTAGGAGCAAAATGAACAAGAGCTCACTCTCTGCCCTCCCATCTAAATCTAATCCAATATAACGATCTTTGGGGACACAAATAACTACAAACACTAGAAAATCGTCCAAAACATTACAGCTTTTTAATAGTTTGGGTAGGTTAAACTATTCTTACCATCACCAAAACCTAGTGATGTTACAGAGTGAATAAAATGGGTTTGAAAACAAAGAGGAATTAGCATGCACCGTGGTTTTCACTCGAAAGCCCTTACAGGTAAGCACACTTTATACAACTCAAATTCATAAGAATATCATCTTAAAAATGTAATTATCTGCACAATCTTAGTGAATGGTTTTCTATTCCCTAATTAGGTTGGCAATTTGAGTCATATATTGTAACTCCACATGAAGAACATGAGTTGAATTTATGCGAGTTGGATTCAACTTGATTGTGTTTGGCTCGTCTAACCCAACAAATTTAAATATTATGACCACCAAATAATAATGACTTGTATTTTAAAAAATCATGTTCTAGAATGCATGTATTCAAGTAACATAAATTTTGCTTACCAAGACCAATTGAAGATGCAACACCAAGAGCCACCCACCATAATACAAACCGGAAATATCGAACAAGCTCCTGAACATGCTGCATAATGACATCAAACAATCTTTATCTCCACGTCAATGACCAGGGTACGGAATATAAAGCGAATAACAAAATGAAAGCTTATAATATGAACCACTATAACATCAAAATAATAAGATAAATAAATAAAATAATGAAATTTATGATATTTCATTTTATTTCTTCCTCAAGTGTGAGATCAGTATAGGCAACCTTTATCAGTGGCAGAGATTAAATTGATCTTTACCACACAGATAACATTGTTTTTTAACACATGAAGTAAGATCCCTGTAGTTAGTAATACAGATTGCTATCTTATTGACCTAAATTCAAATAAATGCAAATCATAATCATAGTGACAGGGGCATGTTGCCAACCCACATGAAAATAACCTGCCACTAAATGTAAGAGTGAGAAAATTACAATGCAGAATACCTTTTCATGAGGGCCATCAATGGTCACAAGTAGAATCGCAACAGCCACTATCACAGCACTAAATAGCATAAGCCAACCACCTTTTGCCAAAAGATAGTTTATAGATCGCTTAAGATACTGCACAACAGCAGAAACAAAAAACTTAAAAGTTCTAAAGGGTTGGGATGTCAGGGTCAGATTTTCTAGTTCCTGTCGATGCCGCTCACGGTGTCCTGCATAAAGTGGCAATTATATCAGATAACTGAATTTGATAGGTAAAAAGAACTCTCAGAATTGTTTTCTATTTTACTTCATTTATTTTAGCATTTGTAAGTAAAGAAAGACTATTACAAACATTACTTTTAGTATAGGATGGCAATGAAACTTCATCCACATATACAGAACAAACAGAATCACAGTTACGCGTATAATATATATTCACAGAGATACAGGAAAATTCAATCTTTTATCCAAATGAACTATCTCTTTTATGGCAGCATCATAACATAACATCACCATACTTCACAGTCTACAAAAACTACTCAATCATTTAAGCATTAATTCGCCCGTTTACTAATCTTGCTCATTCTTCATGCATTGTATGCCAATCATGAGTTCTCCAAAAATGGGTAATAATTTATAATTAAAAATTATTGACATGCTATCCAAAATAAACAAAGTAAAGGAAATGAAAAAGAAATGTGACAGAAGAAATGGGCAAAGAAGAAAATAACGGCAAGTCATGACAAGTTTAAATCTGAGAAGAGAGCTTTACAGATGGCCAAGGTAGCAAATATTCAAACAACTTGAGATGATGGGAATTCCAAAACATATATGGTTTTGCTAAAGTTGAGTAGATAGGATTTTTCATGCATCCTAAAATACAGTGACAGAAAGCTAAACTTCCATGCATAAAAAACTAGTAGAAGTGGACAAAAAGGGGGCCGGCAGAGCTCATTGTAGTGTGCCGAGAAAACCTAGGGTAAAATCCAGCTCATCCAGGTTGGCAATTGGGATGGTTGAGAAAGGAGAAGGAACCTCTTCGAACCAAAAACAACAGGTGGTGTTTTCCTAGATCTAACTCCATACATATAAAATACAATCACCAAGAAAAAACCTACAACCCATGCTGCATATAGTCTAAATTCTGCAGCAACTTCCTCCGTAAACAAATAAACCAATATCAATTAATGTGCCTTGAGGTAGAGATAGTAATTCCTATATCCATTTTTAATGCTACCACACCACACAAATACCAAAAACCACAACTTAACATACACAAAATTAATAAATCATTATGTTAATAATTGAGTAAGCCAACAACATTCACAAATACACTCTTGTGCTCAGAGCTCCAAAATATTCATTATCCTTAAATTCACCAATTAAAACTTCCAGCTTTACTGCTACTGCTGGCCTGATCCCACAGTATTTTTCTATAAACAGTTAGAACTCCCCGCTTTACCCAAGAAAACATATGTATTTTGTTCTAAAAACAAAAACCCATTGCAATAAAATAAAATAGAACACAAATTAATGTTCCACACAGATCCGAAATCCTGAACCTATACTTCTCCGCAAACCCATATTCCAGTTCGTATATTAAAAAATAAAATAATAAACAGAACCATATCAAAGAGAGAAATTATAATAAACAACCAATATATTGAATCGAAAAAACAATTGAAAACAGATCAGGGTCCTCCGATTTAAACCGAACAGAATACGAAACAGAGACACTAACCTGAGATAGACATGCCGTTAGGTTGCGAGGAAGAAGAAGAAGCTCCTTTGCCTGACCCCATTCAACTCACATGCTACGCTATAGTTACGCTGTTTTTCCCTTGGAATAATTGTGGTCTCGAACTGGGAATAGAGACGCGAGAGGCAGAGATTAACATGAATCAATCAATCGATTCATTGGATCGCAGATCTATGAAACACATAGAAACAATACAGAAATGGAATTGTAGTTACGTTTAATGGGAGGCTTTATCGGCCTCTCTATCAGATGCACAGAGTCTCTCCCAATACAGATTTTTTGTTTCCTTTCTCTAATTAAAATAGCAAAGCACTGAAATTACTTTCAACGCCCCCAAATTCTTGGATAATTTACTCTTGTCTTTTGTCAGTTTCTTTTTATAAAGAGCAAATTACATATCACATCTATGTGGTATTGATCTATGGGTAAATATGACTTAATACATCTGGCATCCGTAAATTATTAATAATGACTTTTAGCCCTAACAAAATTTATATTTAATAATTTAGTCAGTTAAGCCTAACTTAAATATCCTAATCACATATTACATTATTGACACATGTTTTAAATTATTTTTAAAAGCCAATTTTATGTTTGTCATTATTATTTTTAATTATTTGAAGATTTTGACAACTACATTAAGCTTCTGGTCATTCTAACAACCATATGAAGTTTTCGGTCACCGGAAGCTTCAAATGTTTCCGGAATAAGAAATTTTTTTGCAGGAATCTAGATTTTATTGTCAAAATTTGAATTTGCTTTGCCGGATTTTGAGTTTCTTTACCGGGATTTCGATTATCGAACACATTTTTAATTAAAAACAAAAACTTAAGAATAAATCTCTAACAAGTACAAACCAATCTTAATTGAATTAAAATCAAACTAAAATCCAAACTAAACTCAAAAACATTCAACAAAACATGAATAGATTTGTACATCAAATTCAAACCGAACTCAAGATCTGTACAACAATTTTCACATCTGTACATCAAAATCAAAAACCAAAAAAACAAATATTTGAGCAAACAATCTTGAACCAAAATCTCCGAGAAGATCCAGATCGCGCCGGTGCAGATCCAGATCTGCCCGAGCCTTCATCGTCGGAGCACGCCACCGTCGCTTCTCCAATCGTCATTCTCCACCGAACACGACGTCGGAACCGTTGGTGTTGATGGCCGAGCACGACGCCGAAACCGATGGTGAAAAAGACAGGACAAGACCATACACATATACATGGTCATCTCCGTCGACGGAGATGACTATGTGTCTGTGTGCTCTTGTACCATCTCCGCCACCGTCAATCGTCGTCGGAGAGAGAGAACGTCGGAGAGAGAGGAGAGAGCACGACCGGAGCTGCAGTCGTCGCCAGATCTCCGTTGCTCGGGGAAAGTGGAGGTCGCCGGGGACGAAACTCGCCGTTACTGGATTTTGAGAGAGAGAGATCAGTGAGAGGGAAGGTGAGAGAGAGAGATCAGTGAGAGGGAAAGGTGAGAGAGAGAGATCGGTGAGAGGGAGAGGGGAGAGAGAGAGAGAGAAAGGGCTGAGAGAGAGAGCGGTGAGAGTGGGAGGTGAGAGAGAGAGAGAGATCGGTCTGAGAGGGAGAGGTGAGATGGAGGATCGTGAGAGAGAGGCGGATGGAGAGGTGAGAGAAAGAGG
>JAYMTA010005167.1:0-11743 GCA_036897625.1 Pelargonium cotyledonis
CCCCCGCCATGTCAGCAAGTGCATGAGCCTTTAAGCTCTACGTCATCAAAAATGTACATGTCAGCTCGCCACGTCAGCATATAATGGTTTACTTGACGGAATTAAATGGTGGGTACTATATTAGGTACGAAATTAAAATATAGGTTTCAAATTAAAAAAAATAGAAATTTAAATATCAAATTAAGTATTTTTTTTGAAAGTTTGGATATTATAAAAGTGGTTATCCCTCAAATAAAGTGAATTGAATTCAGTCCTCTTAAAATATTGCGGAGTGCCTACGAAAATGGGACACCTGATGATGATTCTAAAAAGAAAAATATATTTTAAAAATATCACAGTATCCACTCAAGAAGAAGCACTGAACCCTACGGCGAGCTCGTTTTCATTGCGTAGGGTTCAGTTCTGTTTGTTTGGCTCTCTGGCGCTTCGTCTCTCTCGTCGTCGATCACTTCCCCAAAATGAGGTACCGCACAGTTCTCTGTTCATTCTCTCTCTCACTCCCTCAAATGCACACTCGTATTTGCGAAAACAATCATCTATTTTTTGTTTTGCACTTCCTCTTGGTTCTTTTCAGCCACTGTTTGATTCCTGTTTTGCCACCGTTTTTTTGCTTCCAAAATCAACGAAAATGCTTCAGAAATGATCCGAATCGGCACTAATTGATGTATTTTGTTGGTTTTGTTGTTGTGAAGTCGCCATCCGGAGGTTCTGTGGGCTCAGCGCTCTGACAAGGTTTACCTGACAATTGCATTACCTGACGCCAGAGATGTTTCCCTGAAATGCGAGCCTCAGGGACTGCTCAGTTTCTCGGCCGTGGGGCTGCTAGGCGAGTCCTTCAACTTCAGCTTGGAGCTCTACGGAGCTCTATCGCCTGAGGTGAGCCTTTGCTCTCCAGTTACTTTAATTCATACGAAGCCACATTTTGATTTAGTATTTGTTTTATGCGTTAAGTTTTAATTTCAGTTTCTGTTGTTTTTGTTGATGTTGATGTGAAAATTTGAAGGGACACATTAAGTATTGTGCAGTGACTAGTGAATATTAGGTTTTTCAGAGTTTCAGTGTACATTAAGCCTAAGTTTGGTTTAATATTGATTCCAATTTCAGCTATTTTTTGTTGATGCTATTATAAAAGCTCGAAGGAAAACATCAAAATTTGTAGTCGGTATTAGGTTTTCAATTTCAGTTTCAGCTATTTTCTTGTTGCTGTTCTTATTTGATATGAAATCTAGTTCTAATGCCTGGGGTGTACCTTTCCAACTTGGTGCTCTCGAATACACAATTTGTTTGTGGGACAGAGTTTTAATTTCAGCTATTTATGCTGATATTGATATGGAAATTAGAAGGGAACCATTGAATTTTGTGGGTTTTGGGTTTTTAATTTCAATTTCAGCTCCATTTTTGTTGTTAATGTTGTTGGTAATATTTTATATGAAAATCGGAATCAAACATCATACTGACTAGTGGGGTTTGGGTTTTTGTTGGGGTTGAATATGGTTTTGGTTGGAGTTGGAAAATGCGCTGAAACCTTTGTGCAAGAGGATAGTATTTGGGACGCAAGGTCTTGATTTTTATATGTGTAACTAAATAGGTGGTTTAAATAGGTCAAAAGACCGATCAGTGGCTTATTAGAAGAGATGTTTAAGTTATTGAGTTTTTGTTGACATATAAAAGTATATAAAAAAAACCTTATAACCATCCCATTGTTGGTTAATGTACTAGAACCATATTTTCTCAAGCGGGGTTTGAATTATCATTAGAACTTCATTTGACTATATATCTATTTCTGCCCCTTTCTCATTGTGTGTAATATATATATTGATGGTATACTTGAATAAATTTGAAGCCTTCATGGTAAATGTGGGGGTTTAGGACATGAATAGACGAGCACAAATTATGGTTTTCCCTTTTAGTTTTATGTTGGTTCCTTTATTTTTACAGTTAATTTTTTATTTAAAGATCTTGTTGTTCCTCATTATATGGATTTGGTTTGCATGGTATAGGGTTGTAGAACTAAAGTTGGGTCGAGGAATATACTATGTTCCATACAGAAGGAGCAGAAGGGATGGTGGAAAAGAATCTTGAAGTCTGAAGAAAAACCTGCACCTTACCTTAAAGTTGATTGGAACAAATGGTGTGATGAGGATGATGAAGAGTCTATGTGTAAGTTATATATGTTATTTTTTGTATTCCCAAATAAGTACTTGTTCAACATCTTTTCCATGTGCTTTATGAACACAGAAGTAAAGAACTACGGTTCTTGGTGTAGTTATCAAAGTTCAGAGTTGTTTCATGTGTTCAATTAATCAATCATACTTTTCACTTTTTAATCAAACAAATGGGCCTTCCTTCAAAATTTG
Organism: Pelargonium cotyledonis; assembly: GCA_036897625.1. Taxonomy (NCBI): domain Eukaryota; kingdom Viridiplantae; phylum Streptophyta; class Magnoliopsida; order Geraniales; family Geraniaceae; genus Pelargonium; species Pelargonium cotyledonis. The sequence continues at coordinate 2,358 of JAYMTA010005167.1, forward strand.
TCCTTCATTCTTCACCACAGATATAATTATATAAATAATGTTAAGTTTTATGAGATTACTTCCTAGTATGGAAAATAGGGAAACTGAGATGGATCCTCTTTATTTATAGCCAAGATCATTTATGTGATCAAAACTAGATGATAGTCTTGATAAGTATTAGTCATTTCGTTGCAAATTAGAATACTGGTCAATCTGATGATGCACTCGAAAAGGTTCCTTAGCCTGTGTATTTATCGGTTTGATTGTGAAGGTCAGTTGTTTAGTTCTTGATGCTTCACTATTGAGGTTTCTTCATTATGCTTCATCACTTTATGATGCGTTGTCAGACTATTTTTAACATTCTTTAGCTGTTGCTATCATTGAACTATCCTTAATGCATCATATCACTCTGAAACTATTTACCCCAAAATTCATTTGTATAATTGTATCTCTGACTGGATTTTGCATGGTCATCTGCAGCTGATCACTCTGACTATGATGATGCTGTGGTAATATAATTTCCTTATATTATTATTGATAATTTTACAATAAAAATATACTATGTATTTCTATTAGTCATCTAATTTAAATTTATTCTCTGCAGTACACTGGCCAGGATGACGGAAGCAGTGACGACGAAGGAATGCTATGTGAGTTTTATTGACTATTTATTTTATTCATTTCATGCGTGCATGGTTTTTTTCTTCTTTTTTATACACGGGAAATTTCATTGTTTTTAAAATGTAACTATAGCTATTTTGGAAGTAGAAAATGCCTATATCTTGATTTCATTAAATTCAGTTTCTTCTGAAAAACTTTTCGTAAGCGTATCAAACCACAGCAAATTATACGCTCTGTCTGATACCTATTACTCTGATATTCATTGCAGATCTTCCTGATCTGGAAAAGGCAAGAGGAATCTAGGCGTAGGTAGTCTCCAACAAAGTAGCCAGTCGATGCGTGGCAATGAAGTTTACTTGATTACACTCGCTTCTATTCTCTACTGCAGATAGGAACGGTAATGGGAACTTAATTTGATAGATTGCAGATATATGATCGTGATTCGTGAGTAGGTTTTGTGTACACATGAGATTAACTCGTCATGGGAAAATAGATATTGAACTACTTAAGGAGCAAGCAAGAGAATAATCAAGTGCTAGCCATATTATATAGTCGTTGAGCATCCAACTTGGTATCTGTTTTCCTGTCTACGAAGGCTTCTTCGCAGGATTTATTATCGATCGGAGCTAGCATACTTTTGCGCTTTAATTTCTCGATAATCAAGTGCTAGCCATATTATATAGTCGTTGATGCATGTTTCGTACGAACTTGTCTCGGCCAAGATTTGGAGTTGCTAATACAAGTGTGCCCTAATTACATTAAAGACAATAAAAGGAGTTCCAAATACAAAGTACCAGACTTTGTAAAATCCTAACCATCTATTCTGCTCAAGAGCTTACAGTTTGGACCTAAATTTGCTGATTCTGACTCGTAGTTTTTCGGGTTTGAGTTGCATGAATAGATTTGATTATTTTTTGGGTCAGTTTGAGTCATACAAATTCTCGTGAATCCGCACAAAAACTAAAAACTTAATCTGAAATCCACGATTCACACCCCTTTGGTTGGGTTAGACATTTTGAACGAACCCGATCAAACCTCAAATTGCAAGCTCTAAATTTAACCCGTTTTTGGACATTTTTGCGTATCGTTTTCAAAATTAGAAAATATAAAAAGACATTGCCAAGACATGCTTAAAAGTCAAACCAAGAACTTCTTCACTACAGTTTCAAACTTCTTTATCTTCAAAACTTTAGACGATTAATTGTACAAGAAAATCTTGCACTCACACATACACTATAACCTCACACCACGTCCACGAGTCGTCTCAAACAAGAGTCCAAGAGCTTGCACCTCACACCACGTCCATGAGTCGTCTCAAACAAGAGTCCAAGAGCTTGCACCTAAGCCTTGCTACCACGAGTCCGCTTTATATTATCAGCCGAGCAACTAAATTTAATTTGCTACACTCCCACGTCATGCATGAACCCAGGGCCCAATGAACCATCCGCCCAGGCAGAGACGGATGCACAGCCCCCACAAAATAAAATTATTTTCCTATAATTTTTGTATTTGTTCATTAAAACTTTAATATTTGCCTATATTATTTGATAAAATTTAAATAGTTGCCCACAAAAAATTTTATCTTTTATCGTAATACTTTGATGAAAAAATTATTTATACATTTTGTCACCACAAAACAAAAATTCTGGACGGGCTTGGCCCATTAAAGCCCAAACGTAACTCTTCGTTGTCATTGGCTCCAAGGGAACAAACATACTTGGTGGAATCAAACTCATTTTTCAGTTTTATCTATAAACACCTAAAATGTGCAATGGCAAGTCATATATATGCTCGAAGCCATCGTCTCTCTGCCAAATCTCACAGCAATGACGATGGATTCCGATATCTCTTCTCTGGTCCGTCTCAACATTGGTCTGTGTCTTCACCTTCTCTCTCTCTCTCTCTCTATGTATGCATTTCTGTACGCAATGTTATTGTGATTTCCGGTTTTGGCTGCCAGATCACAGTGCAACTGATCGGATGTTGTGTTGTTGAAACCCTAATCCTCACTGTTTCTTACAGATTTAGTAATTTTGTTATGAATTTTCGACAATTGGACTGGATTTTGAGGTGTGATTTTCTCTTGGCTTGTTTGGTTGCTGAGAAAGCTGAGTTTGAAATTCCTGAGGGCTGAGGGATAGGGAAATGGAAGTGTCTAGAACTGAAACTGAGACTGAGACTCTTCTTTTATTGTTTTAAATGGATAATCGAAAGAGAAGTTACTTTGTTTGAGCTGATATATGATTCTTTGGCTTGATGTGTACTTAAACAGAAGATCTTTGTTGGTAGCCAATGAGTTTGATGAGGTATTTGTGTGTTTGTGCGCAGGCGGGAAGAAGTTTTGTACCACTGTTGATACTTACCCGCACCGCGAGCCTTGTTCGATGCGGGCGGCTATGTTCGGCGCCCGCCATAAGGTGTGCCATGAGACTGAGAAGGTATTTATACTTGTCTCTTGTTTTTGTGTTCTCTGCCTAATGCGTGACTTATTCGGCGAGCCTTTTAGAGGTAAAGTTGCGTACATAAATGGCCTTACAATGGTGGTAGCCTTGTGCATTGGCTCGTTGTTTATTGTTGCAATGCAACTAAGAGCATCCACAATAGGTTGAGGTTGTAATGACATTGAAGTTGATGCATTACACTATGTTGTGTGAAGATAATAGAAATTATCCGTATCGCCATTATCTGAATAGTAGACCAAAAGTATTTGGCACATATACATGCCATTTGCACAAGTGCAGTGTTTTCACACCTGAAACACGACTTCTACTTTTCAACCTTCAAAAGGGTAGAAGACCAAATATATAATACTACTTCCATCTCAAAATAAGTGTGTTGGTTTCTATTTTGAAAAAAATTAAGGAGAAGTTAGTAAGTGTTGTGCATTTCCTTTTATATCCATGTGTTGTAACAAACGTATTAGATTGGAAGTTGTAAGTAACTTATTACATGGATACTATTTCTATTTTCATGCGTAACTAACTTTCTAAAAGAAAATATGACACTCATTTTTCAAGAAAAACAGAACACTTGTTTTGGGACGGAGGAGGAAGTATTTTTTTCTAGTATATTTAATCAAATAAACACAAAGTGAAAGAAAATCAATGAAGAGATCTTTATACTGATTTGAAATGATCAGTTCTTGCTTAAGATTCAGGGTTCTTATTGAACAATAGACGTGCTACAAATTCATTAAGGGGTGGATTTTATATTTGAGTTTGTCCAAGATGTTGCTTCATTCAATTGTATGTGAAACAAATCAATTTCTTTGTTTGTAATGAACTTTTGCAGGGATATGTCTTTGTGGATAGGGATGGGAAGCATTTTCGACACGTTCTAAATTGGTTGAGGAATGGTGTTGTTCCATCTCTAACAGATGACAAATATTTGGAGCTCCTGCGGGAAGCAGAATATTATCAGCTACTTGTATGCAATACTTATCTTCAAGTTGGTTAACATTTTTATTCTTTGTCTATTAAGTGCCTTTCTCTTGATAAAGTTTCCTTGCAGCTTCAAGTTATTGTTTTGAGATTTGTAGTTTATTGGAACTATGATGTTATCTTGGTCTTTACTTTTTCTTTTTCCCTTAATTTGCAATGTTTTTTTTTTCTTCCTGAATATGCAAAGGGTTGTTGGGTCTGTAGCTCTTCATTTTGGTCAGAAGTTCGACTATCGATGATGTTATTCGTGCTAAATACTTTTGCTAATAAAAAAAAAATGAGCTGTACCTTTGAATCCATATGGATAAACATCCTGGGCTAGCATGAGAACACTTCAATTTGTGCTAGAACACCACTATTTTGCATATAAGAGTTGTTGTATTCCATTTAGTGAGCCATTTTGCGCTTTAAATTCTACACTTCATTTTGCTGATGGTGACAACTACATCTCTAGCCAAGTTGTGATTTAATATAATATTTCACTTTGAATTCTGCTTCCACATTAAACCACTTATAAACTTGGTCATTCTTGGATACTTATATGTTCTCATGTCAGCCATAGAAACACATGTCTAGAATTGAAATGAAAATGTAAAGCTCAAGCATGATTTTTTACATTTTATTTGTCTTGTTTGAGAAATTATGGTTTCATTAATATTTGTTACCAAACAAAATGCTATCTCTATATTTTTATATATACAAAAATGAAAATTCTTTCGTGTTTTATCCAGGGACTAATTGACGAGATCAACAGTGTTTTAAATAGGAGGAAACCGGAGGATGACTTAGAAACTGAGTTGACCCGTAAGGATATCATCAAATTCACACAGTCAGAGAAAGTCAGGTTACGAGGAGTTAATCTTTCCAGCCTTGATCTTTCCAAACTGGTAATCCTTGCTGGTCTCAGGTGCTTGGAAGAATTTCTGTATTTACACTTGAATTTTATGTCTGTTTGGTTTTCCTTTTTTGATAGGCAATACCAACACCTGATGGCTAACATTTCACTAGTGTTAGCCAATGGATAAATAAAAATCTGATCATATTCCCATGCGTGAGGTTTTGGCCTCTCTTTTTTTGGCCAATATGTAATATGTTCTGCCAGAATTTGGTTGAAAGATAAATTGACTATTGCCAATAGACAGTTCACCCGCACCATTGTAACTTTATGTTATATCCTGCTATAGGGCTTGGTTATTTGGCGGGTAGAGAATATTAAAACAGTGCCTAGTTTCTATTTAAATGACTTTTTATGAGATTGTGGACACTGAACTGTGAGTCTGTATACTTTTGCAAGTACTCTTCTTTATTTATATTTATTATGAGTAATCAATCTAGTTCTCGGTGGTGCTTCAATGCCTTTGAATCCACTCCTATGATAAACACTTCTTGGATGGGGAAAGACTGAAATTTTATCATCAATAATTCTACAGTATTTTCCCTTAAAATTTTAACATCAATATTTCTGCAGGATCTGTCAGATGTTGACTTCAGCTATGCATGTCTTAAAAGCGTTTTCTTCTCACGCGCAAATCTTCAATGTGCAAAATTTCGGGTGGGTCAGGTTTAATGATATGTAGTGTCACAATACAGTAAACAATCATGTTCTTGGCTTTGCATTGTTTACTGATGGTACTGTAATCTGTTCTTGAAACCCTTCTATTCCAATTCAGGATGCGGATGCGGAGGGTTCTATCTTTCACAATGCAACCCTGCGCGAGTAAGGTTCTCAATGCAAGGCTTGCTTTACCCTTGATAGTACATTGAAGAATCTCCTAAATAAATTTATTGCCTAGGGAAGATGTGAATTCACGGGTGCCAATCTTCGTGGAGCTGTACTTGCCGGTGCCAATCTTCAGAGTGCAAACCTACAAGGTAATCTTCGTGTACCCTTATAATTTCATGTTTTTTTAGAGATATGTTACAGGTAGTACTAAATGACAGTTTTTTACATATCAGTCTTATTGTATTGCAATATATCACTATCTCTGTCTCTAGCATTTCTGACATGCACCTTATTTTGGTTGCTTGATCTTCGTATGAATATTTTGGTTTAACGTTTAAGGTACAAGAAACTGTTGGCACCACAGATCTTGTTTTTCTTAGTAAGAGCCATAACATTCTCTTCCCAAATTATCCATGAACTTTAGTTTTCGCTGTTATATTGCAGATGCTTGTTTAAGAGAGAGTAGCTTCTGTGGAGCGGACCTCCGTTCTGCACACTTACAGGTTTGGCATCAAATTTGTAGTGACAAAAAGAATGATTGCATTAATTTCAATAAAAGGAAAAGAGGGAAAGAAACCATGACAGTGGCATAGAGAATGAAATTGCCTGTGAAGTTGTACTTCAATTGTTTCTAGTCACTGCCACTATAATAATACGTATGTATTATCAAGACACTTTGGAAAAGAAGCAAAGGATTTCTTGATGTGTTAACATATCTGCTTAGCGTGCTGAGAAATCTCATATATGTCCATTGACCTCTCTTATATTTTTCAGACTGCTGATCTTACAAATGCCAATCTGGAGGGAGCTAATCTGGAAGGGGCTAATCTGAAGGTGAACAATTTCTAAGCCTTGTTATGCATAGATAAGTATATGACAGAAGGTGACAATGATTAAGAATCAGTTACCAGACATAGAGAATGTCGAAAGCATAGATTAAGTGGGAAGTCATGGCTTTTGTTCTTGATGAACTTGTGACCGTGTTAGTTGGTGAGATGCCCACACAGAAATTCAAAGATTTAACTTGTGTAGACTTCGAGGGTAACTTTTGTGAAAACATTTGTGTTTCAGGGAGCAAAGTTGAGTAATGCCAATCTGAAGGGTGCAAACCTTCAACGTGCATATTTACGACATGTCAATCTTCGAGACACAGTAAGTAAATCAGACTGCTTTAAGATTTTATGAATTTGTTTTGGCATTCAATATGTAGAAGTTAGTTACATTGAGCTTTCTGATATTCAATATCATATACTTTCAGTGTCTCAAAATGAGTCACTTTCTCTTTATTTATTTATTTCTCAAAATGAGTATCAATTTTTTTTGAGTAAGTTATGCTTGAATTACAAAAAATATTCTGAGGATAAGACTCATTTTGGGACCTATTGTATATGTCATCTTCACATTTTTCTAACTATATGCTATCAAGTGGTGTATGCTCCCAACATTAGTTTTGAGAATGGAGATTACCTTTTAGTAATTTGAATCCTATCCACAACGTCCCTTCCCACAGTGGTGGAGTTTCGTGCAATAGGCTGACCTTTTTAATCCGTTGTCATGTTTGTTCATTTGTTGTCATTAGATTGGGCGCGTTTTGCTACATTGATTACTAAATTCAAGACGGAAATATTAATTTATATTAATTTAAACATACATGCTCAATTGAATGAATGCTTGTTTCATTTTAGCGGTGTTGTTTGTTTTGAAATCCTTCTTAACCTTGTACTTAAAATTAATCTCTAGGGAAACAAATATTCTTCGTGACATTTTGGACGTAGCCAAAAAACGTGGTCGTTAGGCTTTCATTCTATAGCGTGTACGGATTAGTTTATGAGGAAGGAATTGATGGAACCCACCGCTGTTTCCGTCTCCCTTGATATATTTTGTAAGAGATAGAATAATGGACGACAACCTGTTCAGGTGTGCTTCGCAAGGAGGGTTGAATGAAGTTTAACTTAGACAATGGGTATTGAGAGAATTCAAATTTTTGTGCGCTAGTAAGGTTGTATGGATGTGTCTATGGATGTGGGATTTCGTTCGACTTTCCTTTTGTTCCTTCTACCGAATAGAGGACAGATATTCTTCTCGAAGAACTTAACCCCGAAGGAACCTAACCCAAAAGGCTTGCCTTTTAGGTCAGAGACTTCTTAGACTTAGGGTTCTCGATCTGGGCCATCCTCCCCAAACTCATCCTTCTATCAACCCTGCTAAACAGGCTTTAAAAAAGGACCCTTTTAGGTAGTCCTAGAACAATGGACTGCAACACTCTGGGCCATCACTAAACCAACGTGTGATAATACCGGACCTAGGCTGGCAAAAAATAACTCGAAAAATGTGAGTCCGTTTTTGGCCTGAGCATGCAGGCGTTTTTAGGTCTGACCTGTTAAGACCTCGAGCCTGGCCCTGGCCCGCATCCTGATTCGGCAGGCCTACTTTTAGTTATTCCTTGCATCTCTTTCTTAGAAAGTTAATCAGGCGCATTGTAATGAGTTTCTAGAAAGAGTATGGCTGATGCATCTCTAAAGAATATCTGTCCTCTATTCGGTAGAGGGAACAAAAGGAACAAAAGGCTGATGCATCTCTAAACCCGAATTCAATTTCCACCATTTTGCGTAAAACTTGTAGATGTTAAAGACAACTCAATTGCAACTTTCAATTTAGAATCGGTACGAGTCCAACGCTTCTAATTCAGCTATTTGTTTCTTTCAGCATTTGGAAGGTGCAAAACTAGATGGTGCTAATTTGCTTGGAGCAATCAGGTAAGTGCAGCAGCTATGTGTTTATTGATTTAATCATATGCCAAGTTTATGGATCGAACATCACGATATTTCAGGCAAGTTTGTAAGTTCGAATTTTACTCTGGTAGAGATGGATTATAGGAGAATACGATATTTATTCACTCATTGTAGTTTAATTCAAACATAAAATAAGAAGTCGAATTATTGATTTTCTCGGGTTTTGTCCCCAAACTTTTTCATTGTTAAAGGAAGACGTTGAGAATTAATCTTTGTGGCTTTCTTTTTTGGTTACGTTTAGAATCAAACCTTGTGGTTTATATTTATTTATTTATTATCTTTTTTGGTTACGTTTATATATTGTTTTATTTTATGATGAGTCATGAATTGGCTGATGGAATTGGAAATCCTAAGATACCATTTTTGAGTTGTGGATATTGAATAGACGTCCTGAAATAGAGCCCATAGAATATAAGTTCTTTTTCGTAAAATCACTAGCTTTAGTTTTATTTATTTTGGGTTTTGGGGTTGGTTGGAATCATATTCTTTTTATTTTCCTCCTTTCTCGTCATGTTTTCGAGAGTCGGTTAGATGGGTGTCTGATAGAAGATGGCGTGATGTGATTATTGAGTGTCCAATACAACATCAGTCATTTCGATAATTCAGACAAGATGGGAGGGGGACTCAGTACCTTTGGTATGATAATCCCAATATATGTGATTTGTCTGAGTATTTTCTTAGAATTGATTTTGTATGTGTTCTTCGGTCAGCGAATTGAGTTAGAATCAACAGGTCTTCAAATCGATCATTTGAAAAAATTGAAACCCTTCTTATTTTATGATCATGAGACTTCCCAAAAATCCAAAATTGTAGGAACAATTGATATTATGG
>JAYMTA010005168.1:0-11742 GCA_036897625.1 Pelargonium cotyledonis
TGCAGCTTCCTTTTGGATCAGCCACGTAGGACATAGAGTCAACCCACAGGAGAAATTTTGTTCACCAAAAAAATCAGACAGTAAACCTTTCACTTAAAAACTAGAGCTCAATTTCCACAAGAACTCCACCCTCACTGCAGCCTCCTGTGGATCTCATTCTTATGAAAAAATTTATCACCACCCCTGAAACACAGTTCTTGTAGTGTAGCTCTTCTTTTGTTTTTTTTGTTTGTTTTTCTTTAGCAATTCTTTCTTATAACTAATTTCAATCATCATCCTTCAATTTAAACTCAATTATATTCTCGCGTGTTGATTTCAAACTAACGAAGAAAAGACAAGTATTTTTTCTGTGTACAAAACAATTAAACGAAGAAGACGAAGAACATAGTAAGCCATTAAATTTGTTTGAAGGTCGACCATATCCGGCTAATGGTCGACCATATTCATAAGTTTGATGGTCGACCACGTGGACTACTGCTTGTAGTTTGATGGTCGACCATAATGTTCTAAAACTAATTTTGGTGTTCATTTTTTATGGTTGACCACATGGATTATTGCTTGTAGTTTGATGGTCGGCCATTGTGTTCTACAGCTTGTTTTGGCGTTATTTTTTATGGTCGACCACATGGATTATTGCTTATAGTTTGATGGTCGACCACATGTATTATTGCTTATAGTTTGATGGTCGACCATTGTGTTCTACAACTAATTTTGGCGTTTTATGGTCGACCACCATTTTCAGTTCTTGCCCTGCTCAAACTTTTAAAATTATTCATTTTCCATTATAGACATTTTCTTCATCTCGTTGTCCATATTTTTATGCATCCTCTTATCATGCAGCTTCAAATATTTTACTATGTAGTTTAGAATTGGGCTATTCTAATTTATTTAATTTTAGATTAATATATTTCAAATTCAATATGGTAGCCTAATGTCTTTCAATCAATTAATATTTTATCAACACCATTTTTTTCATGGTGTTGATAAAATATTAATGTCTTTCAATGAAGTACCGATGTCGGGTAAATTTATGTGTAACTTTAAAATATATAAAACATGTATTTTTTTAATGGCTATATACTTTTTTTTTGTTATGAATAATATTCCAACACAATGTACCATCTCACTGGTAAACAAACTAAAACATGGGACGAGGTCCAAGACAACCTCCATGAAACATTAGAGGATTTGCGCACTCGCCTCGATCGCAATCGAGCGATTGCCTCCCATGCCACGAGCATCTCGTTTTCTGTCAGCCATTTTAACGGCCATGTCACATCCTCAAGGCATCACCTTATCATAGAGGGGCTCACTGATGTCATGAGGACATTAGCAGACGGCTACAATCATGCTTGTCACTCTGATTGTCACGGCCACTGCTGTTTTTTTCAATCTATGTTGCGCAAGATCTGTCTTCGCCTCTGACCTCAACATAGAGCATATGAGCAAAAAGATATCCCGTTGGCATAGATTCGTCGTGCTAAATAACATCGTCCAAACTCGTAATAATTACGACGACCGTGACCATGACAGATAGGGGTGTTCAAATGTGACCCGTAACCCGAAAACCCACAGCCAAACCCGCAACCCGCCCACATTAATAACTCACTCGTGAACCCATGAAGCAACAGACGACTCAGATGCATTTACCCGTTGATGAGTGGGGTAGTGAACGGCTGGGATTAATCAACCCGGAGCAAAACCCGCCCGCCCGCTCATTTAACTCTAGGAACCACATATATATATATATATATTCTTTTGTCTTCACACTAACCCTAACACTCACTTTGCCTCACTCTTCTCTTCCCCTCATCTTTCTCTCACGTCTCACTTGAACCCTCACTCTTCAGTGACTCTCTCACTCTCATTTTTTCCAGAATCTTCAATATTCATCACTCTTCTTTCTCATTTCTCTTTCTAATCTATTTTCTCTCTTTATTCTCTCAAAGACTCCAACGGTTCTTCACACACACTCTCTCCAATCTCACTCACATCACCTCTCTATTGATTCCTTTCTTCTTCTTCAGATCTTCTTCTTCTTTCCTCTCTCTTCAACGTCTCACTTGCTCTTTGATCTCTTCATCTTCGTCTAGTTGCCCTATTTGTTCTTCTTCAGATCCTCGTCTTCGACTTGCTCTCTCTTCCTATTTGATCTTCTATCTGAGTCTCTATTTAATCTTCAGATACTCATCTTCATCTTCCCCTAAAATGGATGTGAAAGCCCAATGCTTGAGCGGGTGAGCGGATGAACCCGCTAACCCGTTCGTTAAAACCCGTTTGTAATCGGGTGAACGGGCCGGTGAGCGGTAACAAAATCCACTCCCTTAATGACTGGGTGCGTTTACAACCCGACCCAATGGGCCGGATCAGGGCCTACACCTACTACATAAGCCATCAACACATCAATAACCACGATGGTATGAAACTCGTACACGTCCAGACGGAGATATGTTACAGAACACATGGCATCGCGAGTGGATCTTCTCTAACGCTAGGAAGAAATAATACATTCCCACCATGACATTCTTGACAGCCCGAAAAGATGGACCAGTGAATGTGGTGGTTATGTTGATCCTTTTCCCCAACACAAAAGAAACAAGGAATATCATGGGGCAAGTCAAGGATGAGAGTTTTGCACTCAAGTCCTTACAATAGGAGCTCCAAAAAATCAAGAAGCAAATGACCTCCACTATGGGCACGAGAGCACCGATCATCTCGACTGTGGGTAAACCATTAAGCTTGGCCCTCTAGTTGGTGCCGACCAATCCAAAGGTCTAGTTCTCAAACATATCATACAATAAATTGATAAGTGTCATGAAATTACAACTGCGGTTTGAGTTGCAAACACAAAAAATGAATGTGACATAACCAAGTAGAGGCTCTTTGCATGCACTCTCATCAGGTCGACCAAACATGGTTCTCGAACCTTCCCAATGACACATTTACCTCTTGTGACCGATTTCGACAGATGTTCCTCATGAACTTTGCCTTCGTGGGCAAAACGAACAAGTGCCGGACATAACTCGTGTACATCAAGTAGAGACAAGTGACTATATGATTTCGACAGATGTTCCTCATGAACTTTGCCTCATGCTGAATTATGTGTTTTACATTGTTGACGCTCACGAAATAAAACTGACCCGTCTCTCTAGATGCGGGAGTTTGATACGCCGCACGGTGCCGATAATTTCGGCCAGTGACACGTGGCCTCTCAAAGCAGCCTAGAGAAAGAGAGGGGCCAACCCGTGAGTCAAGTGACTCAAGAACACAACTTGACCCAAGTCTGTCTCCACTCTCTATCTTCTTCTTCTTCAGGAATCTGCAATTCGAAGAGGAAGCACAAGCTTTCCAGCAACGGTAGCCCTCCCGGCGGCCTCCTTCTCCGGCTCACTTCACCAGGTTTGGAATTGAATCTCAATTTGCTGTTCCAATTTGTCTTGTTTATTTAGCATTTTTGTGTTGGTTAATTAGGTCATGAATTATTCTGATATATAGAGATGAAATTGATTCTATACTCTGTAAAGTATGTTTCTTTTTCATTTGCAAGAAATGGAACGAGAATGGTCATATAGAAACAAACTTACTGATGAAGATGAAGATGAAGATGTTAAGTGTAAAAACTTACTGTTGATGATTTTAAAGAAAATGGCTATGGCAAGCCAACAGAAGTTTCAGAAAGCATTTCCCAATTTTACTAAATTGTGTACTCTGTTTTGTTGCTTTAGTTATCTTCATTTTAATCAAATTTATTTTTAGTCATTTGCAATGACCTGCATCCCCAACTTCTTCTCAATCTCAAATAGTAGTATCAATTCCGAACCGAACTTGAGACCTTGCGGGTTGGGTTGGGCCCGTGGGAAACTCAGCCCGATGCCCGAATTGCCACCTCTAGTCACAACTCACTCACTCAAACTCACCGTGAGCCCTACCACTGCCAGAGACCACATAACTCTTCCATCTCGGTGGCCAGACCACACCGGCCATAGCACCAGACCAAGACGACAACGTGTAACTTCAACTCTCTCCTCCGACAATAGATATTCTTCTTGTCTTGTCTTGTCTCTGGCATGTTCTGCTGAAATGATGTGTTAGTTTGTATAGTTGGATCGTACTAGCCTTAATACTTCCTTCAAGGAAAGACAAAGAAAAAACGCTGGTGATCTCAAGTATTCAATTTTTCTTTCTGTTGTTGCCATTGGTTATGTGAAGTCAAATAGGAATTCTCTGCTGGCAACGATCGCGTTCTTCCTTCAGTGTTATGAATCTTACTCTCTTAGTTACATATTGCCACATAAGTTGCATACCTAGCACAAGACTGCCAATTGGGTTTAGGCTGCTTTGTTTTGTCTCATGTTAAAGTGAGTGACAATGGGTTTGAAATTTTTGTTTCTTGGTGTAATTAACGTTGTGGGCTCCTTTCTCTTATAGTAACCTGGAGTTAGTTTCTGAAACTATGATTTTAAGGCTATGAATTTTCCTCACGGGAAATTTCTCTCTTGCATACACCAAAGGTGAACCACCCAAAAACTTAAAAATAATAAAAAAAAAATAACTGCCAATCATATACAAAGTTTTGATTCAAACCTTACTTTATTATCTCAAAACTCAAAATCTGGACTAAACCCTAATTTCACATCCTACCATTCCATTGATTACTTTTAATATGTTGAAATTTCTCGCTTGCATACACCTAAGGTGAACCACCCAAAAACTTAAAAAAATAATTATAAAAAATAACTGCTGATGGTTTACAAAGTTGTAACTCAAACCTCACTTTATTATCTCAAACTCTGAGGTAAACCCTAATTTCACATCCTACCATCCCATTTATTACTTTTAACATGTTGATATTTTATTTTTTAATAGGAAATGAACACTGCAACGTTCAGTTCAATTTGTCATGACGGCAGATGTACGTGGAAGGTTTGTAACTCCCTATAGCTCTGTTTGTTTGGTGAGATATTGTATGGGAATGGGTTGCAAAACTATTAATTTTGTAATTTGCGTTAAATGTTAACTTCAAGATAAATTTTCCTAATCTTTTTTCCAATTGCAATGTAGAATGAATATAACATTTCAAAAGTGAAGAAGAGATATGTAAACATGCTACCCATTAGAGGTTCAGTTGCTTCATCAACCCCGAACTTGCAGTTTAGAGAAAAGAAGGTGCAGGATTCCAAGAAGAGCATTCACATCGGAGTCCTTGGAGCCAGTGGTTACACTGGTTCAGAGGTATATAAATATTACATAGGCTCTTGTGCAATATATGTATTTGGGTTCAATTTTTCTCACTTTATTTTTGGGTAAGAAGTTGTTGGAAAAAATTTCAAGTTCATTAATATCTGATGGGTATTATAATATTGTTTTACAGTCAAATTTTAGATAGACCATAATAAAATCCCTCCAAAATCTCATTAAAAGTTCAATGGATCAATAGAGCATTATGATATGCTGGTTTTAACTCAAGTGTTGTATTGTCACTTAATTTACATTTAGTTTTACTCATCTTTGAAATGTATTTGTTCTTCCCTTGCCTGTTTCTTTTCTCACAGATTATTCGGCTCCTTGCAAACCATCCGTACTTCGGCATTACGTTGATGACTGCTGATAGAAAAGCAGGACAATCAATTGGCTCTGTATTTCCTCATCTAATCTCACAAGTATGTATGACTCTTCCAATTTTCTGGTTCAGTACTTCATTATAGATTTTCAGCGGTTGACATCCTTAGTGGTCATAGGATCTGCCAGATTTGGTTGCTGTCAAGGATGCTAACTTTTCTGACGTGGACGCAGTGTTCTGTTGTTTGCCACATGGAACGACTCAGGTTTCCTTTTCATTTATCTTATTTGACTAACTAGTTTTTTTTTTTTTCCTTCCCTTCTTTTGTATAAATTTCTAGTATGGCCACTTGTTCAATCAGTCAACAATAATAATAGCTAACCTTTAGGCATATGTTATGTTTCTTCATGTATTAGTTTAATACTCAATTATTTTTGGGCTTCATTGCAGGATATTATCAAAGGTCTTCCCAAAGATTTAAAGATTGTTGATCTTTCTGCAGTATGCTTCCCATGCCCACTTTTGTATAATGCATTGTACATATATGCTTTAAATTCAAGCATTAGGGTATTGCTTATTAAAGTACTGTATGATGATGATGATGGTCAGGACTTTCGGTTGCGAGATATTTCTGAATATGAAGAATGGTATGGTCAGCCACACAGGGCAACAGAGTTGCAGGTTTGTTGGTTGTGTTTTCTTTTCTGTTCTTAAATCACTAGCTCAAAAAGAGTTAGCGGATTTGACTTTTCAAAATTTTACGAGGGTCACTATGATTTTCTTGCTTTGCTTTTCAACCTGGAAATATTTCCTTATCTGATTTCAGAAAGAAGCAGTATATGGATTGACAGAGATTTCAAGGGAGGAAATTAAAGATGCACGTCTAGTTGCTAATCCTGGTTGCTATCCAACATCCATTCAACTTCCTCTTGTTCCCTTGATCAAGGTTTGTGTGCCCTTTTTTTGAACTGCAAATGTTGATTAATGGTGGAGTATTTGAAACTCTTGATGTTATGATTACTTCATCATTTCTTTTACAGATAGGTTGCTTCTTATCTTTTTAGTTGCTAATATGTGCCATATGATTTTCTGATTTTCCTTTAACTTGTTGGCTTTTAGGCGCAACTAATTGAATTTGAACATCTTATTATTGATTCAAAATCTGGAGTTAGTGGAGCAGGTTGTCTTTTGAACTTCAAGACAATTTATAGCAACTTGTGCCTTCGGTTTCTTGTTGTATTGATTCCTTAGTTTCATGATTTCTGTTGCATTATGCAGGACGCGGCGCCAAGGAGTCTAATTTGTATACTGAAATAGCTGAAGGAATTCATTCTTATGGTATAACGAGGCATCGCCATGGTAAGTTATTATGCTCTTAGAATTAGGAATCTTATGCAGGTGTATGCTATATACAATTACTTGCATATAATTACACCATACTACTTGATGCCACCCAAAAAAAATCATAAGTTTATTTGACGAATTATCGAGCGACACGTGCAGCACATTGTGTAAAACTACTGAGACTGGAGAAATTTTCCGAGAGAGACTTAAAGATAATTCATGTGACCTTTTCATAAAGAACTGATAATGAACCTTAAGTGCCTACTTTCATGTAAGGGTGCATGAATTTCTTAATGATCCCCTTCAATTATGGGGTTTGATGGTGTGTTCTTTAGTTGGCTACATTTTCCCTTTATTTGATTTCTATTATTATTCAAATTTCCACTAGATTTAGTCTAAGGGAAGTGCTATGGTTAATCCGTTAATGTAATCAAATAGTTTTCATGAAATTTTTATTGGAGTTAATGAGATATTAAGCTACCTCAAACATAAAGTCATATGTAGCTTTGTTACTATAGCATAAAGGGAAATAATACCATCAATTGTCACTCGCCATAGCATTGCTCATGGAACATACATAACATGGATTTTGTTAATTCCAGTCCCAGAAATAGAACAGGGGTTATCTGATGCTGCCCATTCAAAAGTTACCGTCAGCTTCACTCCACACCTTATGCCCATGGTATTAGCTAACTCTGAGTTGTTATTAGTTAAATAAGAGGAGAGCGTTTTTTCATTATTTGTGTTTTACAGAGCCGTGGTATGCAGTCAACTATATATGTGAAAATGGCTCCAGGAGTGACAACTGAGGATTTGTACCAACAATTGAAGATATTGTACGAGGTATATCTTACGTATTGCCCATTCATACATGTAATTCATTGGAAAGTGGGGAAATTTTCTAGTGCTTCTCACTTGGATATAAGAAGAACGAGTTTTATGTTTTTTGGTTTCAGGGGGAAGATTTTGCTATTCTGTTGGAGAAAGGAGTTGTTCCTCACACTCGAAATGTTCGAGGATCTAATTACTGTTTTATGAATGTGTTTCCTGATCGAATTCCTGGAAGAGCAATAATTATCTCCGTGGTATGTAAACATTGTCCATTATAAATTTCTTCATGCATCTTCTTAGGGAAAATGTCTGAGCTTTAAATTAAAATACTTGCTACGTGCAGATTGATAATCTTGTGAAGGGAGCTTCTGGTCAAGCCGTCCAGAATCTTAATTTAATGATGGGATTTCCAGAAAATACCGGGCTTATGTACCAGCCTTTGTTTCCTTAGCCTAAAAAAGAGTAAGCTTGTGACTCTCAAGTCCACTTAACATCTCTATTTGCTTATAGACCCATTATTCAATTCTACATTCGCTTAGCATGTTTAAACTCAATTCTGTCCTGTCTTGATTTTGGGAATTTTTTTTTCCTTTTTGGCCGGTGAATGAGTAAAGATTTTCTTTTGACAAACCTTGAATGTGGTGAAAATTTAAAAGCATGTTTGCAGAATCGGTGAATGTATTTTACAGTGGGTGATGGGTTTGAAGGTTTCCTTTCTTGAGCCATACACAAATAATCTAAAGGTAAAATGTTTTGTCCAGGTTTGTTCTAAGCGCGAAAGAATTAGCTAATTTATGGAAGCTGCCATTGGAGCATACCGTTGCTCCACCGAAGACGAAGTACCACCCCTAAATCTAACTGGTTTAAGGTGCTTGCTTCTCCCTCATGTTCTAGCCTCGATTGTTACGGTTGTTGATGAAATGAAAAACCACCCCTAAATCTGCAATCATCTTCTCCGACCTCGAACCTTAGCCGCAGCTTATGCCCATATTTGGCCGGAGAAATGATTATATTTGCTGTGAATCCAAGATCTGTCCATGAAGTTTGGATGAGCTTGAATTGTAAACTTTTTTTTTATTATACATAATTTGTTCAATTTTTTTTTTTTTAGAATTTGAAATTGTTGATGAGATATGGTTTCTTTTTTCCTGAATTCAGTATTGGTACATTTTCTATAAGAAGTTTAGATAAGCTAGAATATATTTGGTGTCGCCACTAGTAAGTAGAATCCGCAATTTGTACGTGCCGTGCTAGAGGATCATTGTGTGTTGTCTGACCATACACAAATGCTACATGTTTAGTAATTGTGCTTAAACATGAACATGCACTTGGTAATATATGTTTTGCATATGACAAAACGGCTAATTAATTGTGTGAGTGTGTTTTGAAGGTTCATCATCGCGCTACTTTTGTGTCGTGTTTGTGTTATAGTATGAATTGCAAGCTGTGCCAATAAACGAACTTTATTTTGCGTGTTGAACCTAGTTTTTATTACTCACTCCGTCTCAAAATGAGTGTCTTATATGTCTAATTTTTTTGTCTCAAAATAAGTGTCTTGTTTCTATTTTTATAATGTTTTTTTTATATTACCCTTATCACTTATGCACATGGGCAAATCTGAACATGGGGTGCACATAGGTAGGAAAAGTGAGAGTTATATTGGAAACACACTAAATTATCTTGTAATTCTTAATTTTTGCAAAAACTAGAAATAAGACACTCGTTTTGGGACGGAGGAAGTATATGAAAAGTCCATAAATGCATACATAATATATACATGAGTTTTTAATTGGTTATGGTCTTGTTTGGGATGTCTATTTGTCTCCTACATCTCTGTTATTTATATACAGAATGGTTGGTGATGTTTAGTTAAAGCACATGCAATTTTGATTGGTTTAGGAATGACTTTAATGCTCCTATTGTTGTACAGTATAATTACAAAAATAACCAAAATTCAAATCCGCATATTCAACATCTATATTTTATCACACAATATGCTCCTATTTTATGAGTTGACTTTACTTTTATATATGAATGTTTATATACTCTTAAAAATTGATTATGAGTTGACTTTACTTTTATATATGAATGTTTATATGCTCTGAAAAATTGACTAATGTTTGTCAAGATGACTAGGTCTATCAACTGTTAGTGGACCTAAATCACATTGTTATAAAATAGTGCCTAGATTAATTAAACATGTAAATACTTATGAGGGTTAAAGGCACTAAGGTACTCAAACTTTGCTCTGAAACTTAATTTAGTACTCAAAAGTTTAATTGTGCCAGAGTTAGTACCCAAACTTCGATTTTGAACTCAATTTAGTTACTACTATTAACTCTCCCGTTAACCAGCTGACGTGACAGTTAAATATTTTTCGGCGACCGGAAAATTCAATACATGACGGTAGGTACTAAATTGAGTTCAAAATTGAAGTTTGGATACTAACTCTGTACAATTAAACTTTAGGTACCAAATTGGATTTCAGAGTAAAGTTTGGGCACATTGGTGCCTTTAACCCTACTTATGACCTTAAATTTTAATAATAAGCACAAGTATGAACCAACGAGCAATACTTTATAACCAAAATTCCTATTGTATTACATTTTCTTTTCTTTTTAAGAATACAATTCAAACAACACATGATTAATGAAATTTAGTTTATTTAAATAAGAGTTAAATGTTTTAGAACCTCTTATTAATGTGTTTACCCTTACACTCAGACATTAGCTGTCTCAATCCCCAAACATTAACTTTTTAATATTTTTTACTATAAAACCTGTTGTAGGCGGTTGTTCCATACCAAGTCATCAATTTTGCCACGGAGGTCGGATGACACATGCCACGTAGGCCAGCCATGCCACCAGTTGTACCACGTGGGGCGACCACCAATGACCTTCTTTCTCACCTCCCCGTCAACCGCCGCAGTGCACTCTCAATCTTGTCCGTCACCATCAAATTGCCGCCTCTTCGACTTTTCAATCACATCTCCACCACAATCTTTCATTCTAATTCTCAAACGTTTACCATATAATTTTTATCAAAATAACTAAATTAAATGAATACACCATTAATGTGATGTCCATCGATCTCCATGTCTATTCTTGTGATTTTCTGGAGTTTTGTTTAATGATAAACAAAACATATTTCCACCCATAGTTGTCTGTTTCGCTCGCTCGCTCGCTTGATGCTCTGTTTTCTGTTGCGATGGAAGATTGTTGTTTTTGTTTCACATCACAATATCATCGATTTTCGTAGCTTCTTTGCTTCTGAGATTTTCGTTTTTTCGCTTTTTTTGAGGTTTTTGTTTATTGGGTCTTTGAGATCAGGAGCTTAGAATTGCTCCGTCGTTCTATTGGTGAATGAAAGAGGACCATAGAGCAGCTCAACAGGGTCCTCCTCCTTAAGGCCCACATGGCCGCCACACTTTCAATTTGGTGTGCAAACGGTTGAGTGAACGGGAAATGGAGCAGATGATACCGCCGAAGATGTGTGTGCATATATGCACCGCTCGTCTTCTTCTTCTTCTTCGTCGGAGATGTGTGTGGTGGCTGCTCCATCTTCATCGATCTCCTATTAGACAGGATGAGCAAATTAGACCATGAAACACCTTTATTTTGCGAAGGAGAAGGAGGAGGAGGAGTAAAGCGCGTCGTTTCACTTGTCAAGATGGACTCCGACGTGGCCTTTCTATGTGGCAAAACTGTTGACGTGGCATGGGGTAACCGGCTACAACAGGTTTCACGATGAAAAATATTAAAAAAAAAAGAAATAAGTACCCCTGGGGTCCTTGTACTATCCAATTTATTCCCATGGGTCCCTATACTTTGTTTTGTTCCCACTGGGTCATAGTTGGACAATTTTCATTCTTGTGAGATACTTTCCGTCAAATTCCCTAACGGTGCCGTCAAGTCTGGCTGACGTTGACAAAATTTGAAATTCACCTATGCCACATCATTAGACCAACTCCAAGGAAAAAGGTCCCTAGAGGTCTCTGTACTATTCTG
>JAYMTA010005169.1:0-11741 GCA_036897625.1 Pelargonium cotyledonis
TTTCCCATGGGGATTCATTCATACCCATCCCCATCCTCATTCCCCGCATAGAGACTATATAATGATCACCCATCCCCATCCCCATCCCCATCCCCATCCCCAATTTCCACTCCCACCCCCCCAATTTGCTTACGCAACTTCAAAGTTTCGTTCTTTTCACTCAAAATTAATATGGGTTCGTGTTGTTTCACTTCACTGACCCGTCAAATCCCTCACAAAAAGCCTAAAATTATCTTTTCACTTTCTCCGTTGCTTCACAAATGAGCTCGTTCTTGTTCGCTAATTTGATCGTTGGCTTCATGGTACCTTGAAGAACAAGAAGGAGAAGAAGAGTTAATGAGTGCTTTGTGATGGGTCAGTTCTCGTGCTCAACTTTTACTCATTTTTGTTACTGTTGAAGTGAAGTGAAGTGAAGTGAAAATTTTGCATTGAATCATTGTATGATACATTTGTTTCTATTTTTAGCAAAGTCTTGAATTTCTAAGCTTCTGTGAGATTGTGAATTGAGGGGAAAAATACGTGATTTGATATGGAATTTGAACCGTTGACAATGGGCAATGAGGTGATTGAATTTGACATGATGGGTTTGGGTGATGATGCAATTGATATCGAGCACCCGGTCGAAGACGATGATCTCTTAGACCATTCGGTTTCTCTTGTTGTTGCTACTGGTGGTGGCAATGTTAGTGAACTTTATATTATGGATGGTGACACTAATCTTGAACCTTACGAGGGTATGGAATTTGAATCCGAGGAGGCTGCCAAGGCCTTCTACAATTCATATGCTCGTCGAGTTGGGTTTAGCACCCGTGTCAGCATGTCTAGAAGATCCAGGCGCAATGGTGCGATTATTCAGAGATCTTTTGTTTGTGCGAAAGAGGGTTTTCGTGTTGACAAGGACAAGCCGGGGCGTGATGGAAGAGTGAAGAGACCTCGTGCTGAAACTCGGGTTGGTTGTAAAGCTATGTTGGTAGTCAAAATCCAAGGTTCCGGGAGATGGGTTGTTTCTGCATTTGTTAAAGAACATAATCATGACTTAGTTCCTCCTGATAAAGTGCATTGTCTACGCTCTCATCGACACGTTTCTGGTGCTGCAAAGTCGTTGATTGACACGTTGCAGGGTGCGGGAATTGGACCTAGTGGAATTATGTCTGCTCTCATAACAGAGTATGGTGGAATTAGCAATGTTGGGTTCACTGAGCGTGATTGTAGGAATTACATGAGGAGTAGTCGGCAGAGGACACTTGGAGGCGACACACAACTCCTTTTGGACTACTTGAGAAACAGACAAGCCAAGAACCCTGCATTTTTTTATGCTGTGCAAGGAGATGAAGATCAATGCATGAGCAATATATTCTGGACTGATCCTAAGGCAAGGACTAATTATACTTACTTTGGCGACACAGTTACTTTTGATACGACTTATAGGTCAAACCGCTATCGATTGCCGTTTGCACCTTTCACCGGAGTAAATCATCACGGGCAACCTGTCCTGTTTGGTTGTGCCCTTCTAATCAATGAATCTGAGGCGTCGTTTGTTTGGCTGTTTAAAACATGGCTTCAAGCAATGTCTGGGCGGCCTCCGGTCTCAATCACTACTGATCATGACCGGGTGATTCGCTTGGCCATTACTAAGGTTTTCCCTGAGACCCGTCATCGTTTTTGCAAGTGGCATATCTTTAAAGAATGCCAGGAGAAATTGTCCCATGTGCTTTCGGGGCATCCTAATTTTGAATCAGAGCTCCACAAATGCGTGAATTTGTCGGAGTCAGTTCAAGAGTTCGAGTCTTGTTGGTTATCTCTAATTGATCGGTATCATCTGAGGGAACATGAGTGGCTCCTAGCAATCTATGCTGATCGCCGGCAGTGGGTTCCTGTTTACTTGAGGGATGCATTCTTTGCTGAGATGTCTATAACTCAACGGAGTGACAACATGAATTCTTATTTTGATGGATACGTGAATGCTTCAACAACGCTTCAGCTGTTTGTTAAGCAATATGAAAAGGCTATGGAAAGTCGATATGAGAAGGAGGTCAAGGCAGACTATGATACAATAAACACTGCTCCGGCTCTTAAGACCCCATCACCAATGGAAAAACAAGCAGCGGAGCTCTACACAAGGAAGTTGTTTATAAAATTTCAAGAAGAGTTGGTCGAGACCCTAACATTCTTGGCAACCAAAGTCGAAGATGAGACAGTTACCACCTATCGAGTTGCTAAGTTTGGTGAGAGTCATAAAGCTTACTTCGTCAGATTTAGCGTTCGTGAGATGAAAGCATCTTGTAGCTGTCAGATGTTCGAGTTCTCCGGCCTTCTTTGTAGACACGTGTTGACAGTTTTTAGGGTAACAAATATTCTTACTCTACCGCCCCACTACATTTTGAAACGATGGACAAGAAATGCTAAGAGTGGTGTCATATTAGAGGAACGTACAACAGATTTGTTAAATTGCGCACGGGAATCTGTCACTGCTCGATACAACAATCTTCGTCATGAAGCTCTTAAGTACGTGGATGAAGGAGTTAAAACTGTGGAAACTTACAGTGTAGCAATGGAGGCACTACGAGAGGCTGCAACTAAAGTTGCACTAGCAAAAAAGGATGATGCTAGATTAGCAATTGCCGGCAGAACTGGCAGAGAAATTCATCCCTATTTGGGAAGTCGGGGAAATAAAACATGCGGGGATGGTTTGCAACATCACCCTTCATCCATGGTCAGTTGCTTTTCGTCCTTTCATTCATTCACTAGCTGCTTAACTTTTCTTTTACTTGGTTATGTGCTCTGTTATTGTGTTTTCCTGGTGTTTGGTTTTCTCTTAGATACACACACCTGTACACGCTGAACCAACTGGGTATTTGATAAACAAGCAAAATTTACGTGGTTACGATGGATACATGGACTCTTGGATTTCTTTTTCAAAAAAAGCAAATAAAATAAAATGAACTCATAGATTGTACTTATGCTTGTGTCACACCTTCGTCTCTAAGGTAGCGATTGATTTCTAAAAAATTGCCCAGGAATGGGAGTGAGGCTCTTTTTCTTCATGTTTGAATTATGTCTCTTTTGTCATGAAACCATTCCCATTTCAATTTTTTTAATCTGAACGCTACTGTAGATTATATTTTAGTATGCGGCTTTCCATGTGCATATGTGCATATCATCTGTCAAATGGAGCAACAGAATTACTTTAGAGGATAATTTGGTTAGTAATTCAAAATGTCAATTGTGCATACGAGGAAAGTGGCTTGTAAAGACCATTTCGAGGAAAGTGTGATGCATTTTACCTTGAAATGGTGAAATGACACTTTCGTAGACAAATTATTTTTTCTTTCTAAATCGACACTTGTTTCGAATTGAAGGTATTACTATCTGGGAACAGCATAATACTATGACAAAATTATTGAATACATCCTTTATCCTAAAATGAACGTCCATTTTCCCATTTTCGTAAAAAAAATAAGGATGAAGGAGTTAGAATTGTATTTTGTCTCTAAACCCTCTTGTGCCCATTTATCAACCAAATTAAGGAGTTTTAACTAACCTATTTTAGAGATTTTGTTGGTAATTCTTATCTAACTTACTAGCTAACTGGAAAAAAGTTGACACTCACGATTTAGTTTTACATTTTGGATTCAAGATGTTAAGCCTTTCGTGGATAAGCAACTCAGTTACAACTTGTGGGCAGTCGCTTTTTATCATAGTCATTGTTCATGGGCACGAAATGTTATGTTGAATGATAGTGACTATGATCAATGATCATTGAACACATGAACTGAAATAGTGTTACTGAACATTACTTGTGCCGTTTTGTAGGATGAGGAGGACAGGAAAATACAGAAACTATCGCGCCAGATTGAGCGCTCACGACGAAAATGTGAAGTGTATAGGGCCAACTTACTTTCAGTTTTGAAAGATATCGAAGAACAGAAATTACAGTTGTCTGTCAAAGTCCAAAACATTAGATTGGAAATGAAAGAATGAGATCTGAAGCGCGCTTCCATTGGAGGCCTCGCTCAAAGCATTTCCCGGGAATGTTAATAGTTTTAGTCCGATGACTGAGAAGTGTAGCGTGTTGCCGATAAATAGAAAACAGATAATCGATTGCAGTGTGCGTGTTTCTTCGGTTTGGTCTAATTATGCTTCATTTAGTAGTATATAAATTGTTAGGTTTTGCCATTTCTTGAATTTTTATATGCAGCAGCTCTGTTTTGTACTCACTGGCTCTTCAGTTCTTGATGGTGTCGTATAGATCTGAGCTTTTCGAGAAGTGGTTGGTGTTTCTATAGGCTAACCAAAATACGCGATCAGAAAATGCATTGAACGTAGTTATCTCTTGCGAAATATCAGAGATAACGGGACGAAATTATAGAAGTCGAGCGAATATGTGTTGTCTTACAGAATCCACGGGCGCGAGTCTTAGGCTACTCACTCCGTGGTGGCGGACCGAGCTCATGGGCGTGGCCAACTCTACCCGGTGCTTTACTATTTTTGGGATCTGTTTTGGTGGGTCCCGCCTCTCATGTCGACATGACATCTTTGTAGCGAAATCAAATTATGTGTCGCGATAAATTTTGATGTCTATATGCGCAAGAGACATAAGATGTGACAATTTGAGTTTCGGCTTGCAAGAGGCGGGTTTCATGTGTGTAGTGGGCCTCAAGCCGCGTGCTGATTGAGCTGCAAACTGTACATGAAAAATGTGCGAGATATTAGATTTCCCGACTTGCAATTTCTCCATGAAGAACAAAACAAAAAAATTAACCAGATACATTTTATGTGATTTGAACCTTTCGGGTCCTAACTGAGAACCCTAAATTATTTTGGGACAGTCACATAGTGATCATCTACTATATCTGTTAAAAATAGTAAAGTTATATGGGAGCAAAGTGAAAATACCAGAACTCTATGGGGCCAAATTATAATTTCCCATTTTAACTCCCTTTGGAACTATCGCTGATCCACAATCAATTCATCGTCTTCTTCACCTAATTTCCATCACCAAAACCCACACCCGCTCTCTCTCTACTTCCTCTCCAGCTCCATCGACTACTCAGTGAAAATCGCGCATCAATGTTGAGCCTCTCAGTCGCTTCTTCACTCTCCTCAGTAGCTCTCCACCCCAACTCTATTCCAAAACCCTCCTTCGATGGCTCCAGAATCCAATTCCCAATTCGCACGCACCGATCGGTCGCGACGACGTCGTCTTCCCGAAGCCGCTCGCTGTCGGTGGTGGTGAAGGCGAAGCTGGAGGAGGAGGAGGAAGAAGAGGATGAGGAGGAGGAGGAGGAAGAGGAAGAGGAGGATGAGGAGGAGGAAGAGGAAGAGGAGGAGGAGGAGGAGGAGGATGATGATGATGAGGAGGAGTTCGAGTTCATGTTCGACGAGGAGGATGACGAAGTATTTATAAAAAGAATCAAATCCGGCATGTGTGAGTGGAACGCATACGAAATGAGATGGTTCGGTGAGCGCCTCCTTCGAGTTCTCGATAAAAAACCAAGTGAGCGTAATGAAGAGGATAAGAAGTTTGAAAATTTGGTAATGTCTCTCTGAGCTTTATTTTGAATTTTGAATTATGAATCTGGGTTTGCTCTGATCGTTATGGAAGTGAAGAAAAAATTGGTGTTTTGTTTTGTTTTGTTTTGCTGGAGTTCTTAGGGGTTTTCGAGATCTATTTGTTTGTGTAGAAATGGTTCATAGAAGGGTATTTTTATATGATATAGGAATATTGATTTTAGGGTTCACTTGGGTTTTATCCTAAAATTATTAGATTTGAACTGTGTAACAGTGTAAGTGTTTGTTCTGAATTTTCTGAATCTGGGCTTGATCTTTTATGTTTTGTTTTGCAGTAATTTTTTATGGGTTTTATTTGTTTGTGTAGAAATGGTGCACAGAAGGGTAATTTTTTTGGACTACTGATATTAGGGTTCAGTTGAATATTGATGAATATTGTGGTTTCATGTCACTAGTTCCACACACTTGGATGTTTTTGTTCTGATTTTTTTGGGAATGGAAATGGGTATTTTGTTTTTGTTTTGCCTTAGTTTTCAGGGATTTTCAATTTCCTATTTGTTTGTGTAGAAATGGTGCATGGATGGGTACTTTTTTTCTTTTTTTAAGACTATTGCTTTTAGGGTTCAATTGGGTGTTCATGAAAATTGATTTGCATATCTCCCATTCTGTTCAGTGCAACTATTTATGTTTCACGTCTGACTAACTTCACATTTGGATTTTCGATATCCTATATTTTTTTTTTTTTTTGAGTGGCGATTTCCTATATGTTTGTGTAGAAATGTTGCATAGAAGGGTAAATTTTTAAAGACTATTAATTTTAGTGTTCAATTGGGTATTATTCATGAAAACTGTTTTGCATATCTCCCATTTTTTTCCAGTGCTCGTATTTTTGTTTCACGTCTCACTAATTTCAGTTGGGTATTCTAGAAAATTGATTTGCATATCTGCCATTTTGTCCTGTACAAGAATTTTGTTACATGTCTCACTAATTTCACACGCTTGAATGTTTTTGTTTTGAGATATGTTCTGGCTCCACAGTTTTTGTCCTAAAATCCTTAGATTCAAACTGTGTAAGTGTGTTCTGACTGTTCTGAATCTGGATTTGATCTGATTCTTCTGGAAATGAAAAAAGTTTTTTTTTTTTTTTTTTTTTTTTGGTTTCACAATAATTTTCAGGGGTTTCCGAGTTCTCTTTGGTCTTGTAGAAATGGTGCATTGAAGGGTAAATTTAACAAACATATTATTAGAATTTCGTAACTCACCGGATGCAAGCTACAATATGGGCATGGTAGAGTATGGTTCACACTATGTATTGTAGACTAAGGAGTATTATGGTTAGCAAAATGTTCTATTTTGGCCCCGAAACTATCCATTTTGTTCGAAATTGGTACCTATCTTGTTTTTGTTCCAATTTAGTCGTACTATCAAGATTGTTTCAATTTGGTCCCCAAACTATGCAATTTTGTTAAATTGGTCTAGTACATAACAGAGCTGTCAAATTCATCTAATGTGTCATTTATTTATTAAAAAAAACTAGAAATTTTTTTATGACATGGCGATCATGTAGCGCTAACGGCATTAACTTGTATTCTAGAAGGAAAAAACAAACTAAAATAAGGTATTGTTAGAGACGGGGGAGCAATGTGGAACAAAATTGTATGGTTGGGATCAAATTGGAACAAAAATCAAAGTGGTTATCGGTTTGGAACATGGAATAGTGGAGGGGACCAAAATGGAGCGTTTCCGTTATGGTTAATGTTGTGTTTGTTTTTTGTTTGAGTGCATTTGCGATAGCATGCCCTATTCGTTATCATATTTTCTGTTTGTTTTTTCGGTTTCTGCGGGCTTTTCTTTACGAGATGTATTGATTTCTTCTCGACAGTTTTGGTGCATTGGACTACATATAGATGTAATTGAAATTTTATTGTTCTGTTTACATGATCAGCTCTTTAATTCTATATCATTCTAATTTCCATTATTTATCCAATATCAGGTAACTGTGATGATATGTGCAGACATAGTCAATAAACTGGAAAGGGAAGGTAAGTTTAAACTGAGTGATTATCCTCTCCCGCCTAAATTCGTCGAGGATTGCATGAAAGATTATGATAAATTCTACCCATTTTAGCTGTGGATAGACGTAGATGCGTACTGTAATGTGGTGTTGTTGCTGCTGCTGCACGTTGGTCTTTGTTTCTTTCGGTTTCATATTCCGAGTTTAATATCTCGTATGGTAAAGGATTGTACTAATTCAATGTTGTTATTGTCTATGTTGAGACATTTTGTGTTGAAGTTTAGTTGTATCTGCATTAGTTTTGTAAGTGTGAAGTGTTGTGTTTGGAATTGTAATGATTAGAGGTGATAATTTGGATCCGAACCCAAAACACCCAGAAATCCAGTTAGACTAAAAGCTGATCTGATCTGACCAAGTTTTGGGTCGGATCGGGTTTGATCAATGAAAATTGAGTATGGAATCGGGAAAGCCCGCCACTAAGATTTGACATTTGATCCATGCACAAGCCTGACCCTTTCAGGTCGATCCTGCCAAGGTAATTTTGACCAAATCCGGAAACCTGATCTCGTTTGGGGACCGATGTCACCAACCCGAACGGGAAAACCTGATCCCTTCCCAGAGGACTGGTGTGACCAACATATGTGTGAAAAATCCATAACCCGACGGGAAATTTTTGAATTGAAACTCAAATGGCCAGCTCTACCAAAACACCAAACCGTCATATTGTATTGTGGAAAATGATTCTCGGTATATCAATTATCTATTTTGTTTCGACTTGGTACTTGATTTAGTATTTTTTTTTCCCTTCTTAACTTGGTCTCTAATTCATCAACTATGCAATTTGTTGCGAATCGGTCTGAGCTAAAACGGTTTCCTCAAATAAGGCAAAATATACAAATAGTATCATTTGAAACAAAATTGTCATAAATTGTCTCAACAGTAAATTTAACTAACTTAACTGTTATGTTATTGCTATGACATCAACAATTTTCCTAAAAAATTTACACGTGAACCTAATTTGGTGAAACCATTACGAATTAGACAAACTCAAAATCAAATAGTATAGTATGAGACAAAATTAAAATTAAAATAAAATTAGGTACCAATATACATAACAAAATATTTTATGGTTAAAAAAAAAAAAAAAGCTGGAGTGAAATTGCCTCAGTTTTATGGTTAGAAAATAAAATAAAATAAAAACTGTAAAAAATAAAAATTCAGAGAGCAAATACTAAATAAAATAAAGATAAAAAGCTTATCCAAACTCAACACTCAAATAGCTGAAGATAGAGGGAGTGTTGGTTCAGTTCAGTTCAGCGAGCCACACAGAGAAGCTTGAGCAACAATGTCGAGTCTCTCCATTGCTTCACCTTCCACTGTAATTTTCCATCCCAAGTCTCTGTCTCCTCCAAAACTCTCCTTCAATGGCCTCAGAATCCAACAAAATTTCCCAATTTTCACGCCTCTTTCGGCCCCAACGACGTCGTCTTCTCGGAGCCGTTCGCTGTCGGTGGTGACGATGGCGAAGCGGGAGGAGGAGCTGAAGGAAATCAGAGACAAAACCACCGATGAAATCAACGATGAGGTTGTTGAGTTGAAAGGAGAGCTGTTCATACTTCGGCTCAAGAGATCGGCTCGTAAAGAGTTCAAATCCAGCGAGTTTCGTCGCTTGAAAAAAAGGGTAATTCTCTTTTTTAGCTTTAATCTGAATTGAATTTCTGAATCTATGTTTGTTCTGGTTGTTCGTGAAGTGGAGAAAATTTGGCGCTTTTTGTTTGTTTTGCTGTGATTTTGTGTAGAGCATGTTTGCTGCAAAATCGTGAATTTTTAGGGTTCAGTAGGGTATTCATGAAAATTGATCTGCATTTGTATGTTTTGGTTTTGGTTTTGAGAATGGAACCATTTGTGTTGGCTCCATATATTTTGTCATAAACTCATTAGATATATAGTTTGTGAGTGCATGAATTGAACCATTTTGTGTACATTATGCTATTACAACCAAATTTGCCTTTTAAAACTGGTTCTTAAGCTAGGTTGATAACATGGAAGAGCCATTTTCATGACCAAAAATCCTAATCCAAATGTGAGCAATGGGAATTTCATTCTCATTCTGATTCTTAATTTCCATTCATCTACAAAAATTCTAATGCAGACGCTGTCATAATAATGTTTTTGGACTTGGGGTTATGCATGGTGAAGGACTTGTCGCGGGTTAGTAAGTGTAAATGCATCTCGGATCGGGCTCGAGGTTTCTTGATAGTACATTTCTACTTGTTTCACTCATTTACCGGTTCTTATACTGCTTGCTGCAAATAGGTAAGGTCACATGTATTATAGAGAATAGGATCATTCTTGCAGTCACATTACCAAATAATGCACTTTTAGATATGGTCGAGTATGGTTCACCCTTTGTCGAATAAGGAGTATTTATGGTTAATGTTGTATTCAAGTGCATGTGTTATGGGTATGTTCTATATGGTTGATTGAATTTTACGGGGCTTTTTAAGAGACAAGTTGGGTTAGGTACAAAAGTTGCACCACCTTTTCAAATGCCCACTCATAGAGCTGGCAATTCGGGTTGAAAAGGCCTAAACCGAACCCGCCTGCATGAGGCTCGGGTTGCAGGCCTCAAGTAGTGTTACGGGTTTTGTTTTTATATAGGAAATGTGCGGGCTGCCAATCCATTCTGCATTTTCAATTTTAAACCCGATCCCAAAATCACCGGGACTATTATGTGCATCCCACACCCAACAAATACTGGTCGGTATGCCCACAAGTTTAGGTCAGAATTGTCCTCTCTACCCATCCGGTTTCTCAAACTCCATCACGAGATGTCTTGATTTCTCCATAACATTAGAGTTGTTATGGACCTTATGGTGTTCCTTTTATTCATACGATCAAACACTTTAGTTTTATATCATTTTAATTTCCAACGTTAATTGATCAAATATTAGGTTGCTCGCATGCTCACTGTGAAAAGGGAAAGAGAGGTTGAGGAGGGAATCGGAAAGAGGTTATCAAGAAAGCTTGACCGGAAATGGAAGAAGAGCATTGTTGTCAAACCTCCTCCGTCTTTGATAAAGATGAAAGAGGAAGCGGCGGCTGAAGCTGCGAAGAATGCGTGAAAACGAATAGCATGATTCACTTTCTTGGTATAATATATGAGGTTTCTAAATATTTATGTACAAGACAGTTGATTGTAATGTTTTGTTGCTCTTGGGTCTTTTTTGACTTTCTGTTCCATATTCCGAATTTAAAAGGATTGTAGAAATTCATTGTAATTCTTGGTTTATGACAATTTGTGTCTGGAATTTAGTTGTGTTTCTGCTACATGGATTAATTCTCGAGTAATGTAATATGTCCAACGATGGGTCAACTAATGAGACATGTTTTGTCAAATATTTTGTTGATGACTTGTTGAATTAAAATGCGCCAATGTATTTGTTATGGGTTATAAACATGACAAATTTTTTTAGGAGTGATTTCTAATATGTCAAGTTGTTTTTTGTTTCATCCAAATTTGGTCTCAAACTATATTTTCTTCTTTCAAATTATACTGACTTGTTTCATGTTGGCTCAATTCCTACTAATGCCATCAAATTAGGCAAGTGACAATTTTTTTATGTTGATATAACAGTCACGTGACGTTTAAGTAATCTAAATATACTAACTAGACCAAGTTGAAACATAATTGTGTAATTGAGAGACATGTCCACCAAATAAAACGACCGGTCGACTCTCAAGGGAGTGGTGGCTTCAGTGGCTTGAAAAGCAAGTCCACAGAACGACGTGTCGTCATTACACTCTCACTCAGCGTCTTCACTTGAATAGAAACAGCGAAGAACTGAGCGCCAGAGCCATCTCTGTTGCAGCAACGAACCCACCATGGAAGAAGAAGAAGCTTCAGAGCTATCGAACCCTAACCTCGACTCATCGATCCACAAGAAGCACCTCTCGATGCTCGATCGTCTCTCCAAATCGCACCAGACTCGCTTACAGAGCTCACAGGGTCGCAAATCGGACTCGTCCTCCACGGAATCCACTGCCTCATTCCTCTCCCGATTCTCTGACTTCAAGCAAAAAATCGAGTCTCAGCTCGCTCAGTCACGGCACGTCGATCCAGCTCAGCTCAAACCTTACCTCGAAAGCGTCTCGGCCTCGATCTCCGATCTGGACAAGCTCGTCGCCGAGAGCTCCCACTTCTTGCCCCCCTAAG
>JAYMTA010005170.1:0-11738 GCA_036897625.1 Pelargonium cotyledonis
TTCACATATTGACCCAAAGTGGTTCTTGCCATTATAGCTTATATCAAAAGTCCAGGGATCAAATTGGGTCACTATGAGTTCAAGGACCATTTCGGGTCAAAACAAAGTCCAGAGACCAGATCAGGGCGAAACATGAAAGTTCAGGGACTATTTTTGGTTAAAAAAAGTTTAGGAATCAAATTAGGACAAAACATTAAAGTTGAGGGACTAAATTGATACTTTTTCCTAATAAAAAAAACTAATTATTGTTTAGGACCAACGTTAAAATATATTTTTTTAAGGTAAAGATGAGTGGAAAATTCAAAGTAAACAGTTCTAACATTTTCCTATATAACCAATCCAACCAATTGGAACAAAAAAAAAAAACAGACCATATAATATAAATATAAAAATAGTAGCCAATTACATTAAATCATATATATATATTGTTGTAATGACCAGACCCTTCAGCAGGTCAGCTTCCCGGATTGCCTGGAATCTCCAAAACATCAAAAGTTTCGTCAATTCGGGAAATTTTCATTCCCTTTCTCTGTAACCAAACAAAGCTCGAGAAGAAGACTGCAAATTATGGGAACCGTAAAGATCTGGAACGTCTCGGAAGTAGTTGCAGACGAAGCTCTCCCAAACACCGATTCTCAGATCCATTCTTCTTCTCTCTCCGTCAGCACCTCCCTCTCGCTCCCTGACATGAATCCTCGCATCATGTTCGTCCCCATTCTCTAGGTTTTTTTGTAATTTGTTTGATGTTAATTTCATTTCTGTAGGTTTCCGTTTGTGTTTCATTGACTATGCGACAGGAAATGAACTTTTGGATCTTCAATTTGTGTTGTTTCAGTTCAGCTTAGCTTAGTAATGCTAATGAAAGACGAAAGAAGCGTAGTTCTGTTAGTTTGTTTGCTGCTTCTCACCGTTTTTGGTTGATTGATACGATTTTTTTGCAGAGAGTTGTGCAAGGATATGTTCAAGGAGTGGTCGAAATTGGAAGCTTCAAGGTTCACAGTTGAGACTGTTTCTGGTGGCATCACCAATCTTCGTGAGTATATACTTCTGTCGTTCTTAGCTCTTATCAAAGAGATTTTTGTAGTTTCTGGTCATTTAAGAGACTAATTGATGGCTTCTGGTCTAAGTGAGGTTTTGTTAGTAAATTTTTGCAGTTCTGAAGGTATCCGTGAAGGAAGAGAGTGGAAATGAAGTATCCGTAACAGTGAGATTGTATGGCCCCAACACTGAGTATGTCATTAACCGTGAACGCGAATTGCAGGTATGAGCTTACTCTTGGATATTTGTATGTATTGTTTACCTCTTTACATGATATCTGTAAGATCGTGTTTGTGGATTGTTTGAATTAAGCAAATGGTTGTGGGTTATTTTATTTGATGAACTGGCTGTTAGTAAGTATTTCTGGGAATGATCTTAAATGGCAGAAAAACCTTATTTGGGGATTTGATCCACACAGTCATACTCTATGCCATAATAGTTGGAATATATTGTTACAACTTTGTATGTTAAATGGAAACTTCTATCTGTTTATTTCTATCTCATTATATGGCGACACTTCCAGTTAAAAATCTGTTTTTGGTGACCCTCTGGTTTTGTGATCCCTTTGTGATTTGTTAACTACATGTTTTTAGGCCATCAAATACCTCTCAGCAGCAGGATTTGGCGCCAAGTTGCTTGGAGTTTTTGGAAATGGCATGGTTCAATCTTTTATCTATGCTCGTACACTAACTCCACCGGGTAAGATACGGGACTATCCTCCATCGGATTTGGTCTTGCGATAGATTAATATTCAGAACACATTATGCCAAATTGTCTGGTAGATGTCATGTCGGGTTCGGTAGCGTTGTTTACATCTAATCTAATGAAAAAATATCTGTCTTTCCTGAGAGACTGATTCATGCAATGAAGCATTCAAGAGTTCAAGGGTTAATCTTGGGAATAGAACAATAGTTTCAATCTTAAAGCTAGTTAACTGAGTATCTGACTAATATTTTCAATATTGGTTGCCATCTGATGGCTATATTGCTTCAAGATTTCATTCATTCTGCTCCCTCATCCAACTCTAAATCTTAACCAAATCAGTACCTTGGTAGAAAAGTGCTATTCTTGTTGCTAGCTAACTGAGTTACTGAAGGCCATTCTCATTTGGGCCAAGCAGTTTCGCTTTTATGGTTCTGGATGATTTGGAGACTGCCTAACAGACTTATAGAACTATTTTTACAGATTTGAGAAAGCCGAAGCTTGCTGCGGAAATTGCCAAGCAACTTAATAAGTTCCATCAAGTGGACATCCCTGGTAGTAAAGAACCTCAGTTGTGGATTGATATGTTCAAGTTTTTTGAGAAAGGTTTGTTCCTGGTTCATGACTAGCATCCTCTTTGCTGCCTTCAATGCTCATGTTAGCTTTAACTGCTTGGAACTATTATGAATCAGTCAATCTCCAAGAAACTAGAGTGAGCTGGCCAATTTTTTATTAACTGCTGTAATTTACATGACGTGTCTTCTCATATTTGAGTTGCTATATTTGGTGCAGCGTCAGTTATTGAATTTGATGATAATGCGAAGCAAAAGAAGTATGACACAATTTCATTTAAAACAGTTCATGATGAAATTGTTGAGCTCAAGGTAGTCTCATTTCTATAGATTCTCCCTTAGTTGTGATTGCTGTCTTGCTTGGTGATCCTTCTGTCCTATTTTGGAGGTTACAGTGTTACAAAAAGCTGTTCTTTGCTTGTATCTAATCCGTAATACCATATTGTTTTTCCTTAAAAAAAAAAAAAAAGTCTACCTAAATAGATTTTTTAATCTACCTACTTGGAACCTTGTTAGCTCAACACCTTAATTGTTTATTTGTGGTATTGTATATTATACAGTGTGCAAGGAAATTAGATAATCTCTAGAACTGCAGGCTGAAATTTTATTTGTTTGAGTTTTTACTGGTGAAGCAAGTCTGGGTTGAAGTTTATTTGCCTAAATATGTCCGAAATCTGAAAATCATTTATAGAAAGGCATCCTTATGAGCCGTCATATAGTCATCATTTATCATTTCTATTTTGTGAATTTGGAAGAGCTCACCTAAAAGTAATCCATTTTTAAATTTGATATTTATTTGGCCAAAATCCATATGGAATATAGTTACAAAGAAGCCCAGCCTTAAGCCATAACATGTACGTTGGTTGAAGGCTGAGTTGTCTCTTTTCCTCTTTTACCTTAGAATACCCTCAATGGAGGAAGCCATCATAGAGGTCAGAAAAATGATCTGGTGCCAATGTCGAGGACATTTTATAATTATTAGCTTTTGAACCTTTTGTTGAAATGCAATTGATATATTGGTTTTATTTTAAGTGTTTGTGAGGTTTACATAACTTCATTTCAATTTATGGATGTATTCCCCCTTAATACTCGATAATGGAACAGGAACTGACTGCCCTTCTTAAAGCTCCAGTAGTTTTCTCACACAATGACTTGCTCTCGGGAAATCTAATGCTAAATGATGAAGAAGGTATGCATATTATTTATTTTTGCCACTTCATCTATTTTTATAAGCCCTTGACTCCTGATGAAATTGTAGTATATTGGTGTATACAAACATGCACACATTTGCACAAGCATCCATGAATATGAAGATGGTAGCATACTTGGTCAGACACATTATTGTCTTCATTGTCTTATATGTTTGTTGCATTAGAGTTGGGATTTGATATCATGCAGAGTTCTAGTGGGTTAGATCTTTTTAGCATGACTAAATAAAGGGGCTACCCATCACACAGATTTCACTAAGGGCATCTCCAATGGATTACACTCTTGGAGTGTAATGTCTTGTACCCACAATTGCCACATATGCTATTACACTATTCACCTAAAATCTTCCACAATGTATTACACCATGAGAGTGTAATAACATGGGTCCACACCACCTTTAATTATTGCACTATGATTTTTTTGTGAATATTAAATAATTACACATTAAAATACAATTAAAATATTACTCATTAAAATATTTAAACTCTAAATAAAGTTTGTGACATTAGAAATTAAATGAAGTACATAACAAAAATACGAAAATATTATATCATCTGAAAACATACTAAAATTATAAAAATTTAATTTTTATACTCACTACCTCCAAACATAGGAAAATTTGTAGGCATGTATGAATTTTTTTGTGGAGGACTTGAAAATTTTTGAGGGTATGAAAAATTTGGAACATTTGTAGGAATGACATGATAACCAAAATTTGGAAATTTTGGGGAGCTTTCTTGATTTGAATTTTCTGTATTCCAAAAATTGAACATTGTAAAATATTTGAGAAAATATTTAGAATGATGAAAAAAATAAAATTACAGAACTTGTAGAAGAAGAAAATAAAAGATGGTGATATGAAATAGAATAAGAAGATAATTGTAACTCTAACACACACATATATACACCCAAAAATAACTATTACACTCCTACTATAAAAATAATAATTTTTTTTGGATGTAAACGGTAATATGTGCATTGAAAAGAAAAATTACTTTGAAAAGAAAAAATATAGAAAAATTACATTGAAAAGAAAAAAATGCAGAAAAAATACATTGAAAAGAAAAATTATATTGAAAAGAACAGAAAATTTTTTTGGAGAAAAACAAAAGCAGCACATAAATGTGCTTTTCAATAAATGTTGACTCAGACCAAAATAAATAATAAAATATGTGAAAATATAAAGTGATGGGACATGTGTCATAAAAGCAACCCTCGTTATCCGCATTATATTTATTACATGCATAATGTCTATTATACCCAAAAAACAAAGTGAGAGAGTGTAATGCACATTATCCCAGCTATTACACTCTCATTAACCTCCATTGGAGATGCCCTAATTTGTTTTATTTTCTATTAACCACAATTCATTTCAATGCTGAGATGCTTCATCGTCTACAGTGGTTATAACTTCTGAAATTTCCCAGATGTAACATTGAAATTTAAAACTGAATGAAATAGGACGTATGTGCTGTACTAAAATGGTGTCTGACGCGTACAGGACAAGAAAGCTAAATATACCAGTTTCTACTAGTTGACTGATATAGTTTTCTTGCTCTTATTGACATTATTGTTTATTTTATGAAAATCCAGAGAGGCTCTATTTGATTGATTTTGAGTACGGGTCGTACAATTACAGAGGTTTTGACATTGGAAATCACTTCAATGAATACGCCGGATATGATTGTGACTACAGCTTGTATGTTCTAGTTTCATTCTTCCATTAGCTTTCTTCTCCTTTTGTGTCATGTTGATTGTAATATTAGGTTAAGACATACAGTTAATTGATTGCTGAAATTGTGTCAATGTAGGTTACCAACCAAGGAGGAACAATACCATTTCTTCAGGCATTATCTACAACCTCAGAGACCCCATGAGGTATAGAAAAATGTATTTCAAACTTAAAACTAAATCCCAAGCAAGAGGCATAGCTGTTTTGAAAAATTAGGTGCATCATATCCAATTATCCATGCAGGCTTCATGTAGAGAAGCTGCTATGAGTGAAAGTGTATTGCACAAACAATTATACGATTTCATTTGTCTAAATCTTGGAGCAGGTGGTGCTAGCTCCATGCATACACTATATGACTTGTTTTGTTTTAGAATTATCATGAACAAACAAGAGATTTAGAGCAGGTGGTGCTAGCTCCATGCATGCACTATATGACTTGTTTTGTTTTAGAATTATCATGAACAAACAAGAGAATATAAAATCATCAGCACATATTGAAAACACCGGGGTGAAAATTGTTATTTGCTTTATCTTAGATCCAACTCCATATGGCGATATCGAGCCAGAATTTCATTTCACTTGTATGTTTGTTTACCAACAGGTTTCTGCTAAAGATCTTGAAGCTCTCTTTGTAGAAACAAACACTTTCATGCTAGCATCACACTTGTATTGGGCTTTATGGGCACTAATCCAGGTAATTCTATGTTTCTGCATCTTCAGTTAAAGCTAAAGAATCTTAAACTCATAGTTTTTTGTATTGGTGGTAGGCCAAGATGTCCCCGATCAATTTTGACTATCTCGGTTACTTCTTCCTGCGATACAACGAATACAAGAAGCAAAATGACTCAGCTTTGTCACTCGCACGATCTTACCTCGCAAAATCTGGGACCAAGTAGTTTAGATTATTTTCCTTTTCTTCTCACAAGGTTTGTGTTGAAGAACTTTTAGGGAAAGCTCCTAGATTTAGATATTCTTGTAATATATTTTTTTGTAACCATTTATTAGAAACAGGTTGCAAATAAATAATTTGAACTTGGGGGTACCCTTCTATTATCTATTGTAATTAAACCAGGGAAGAACCTTAGATCAAATCAAGAGTCCCAGTTGTAGCAACACAAGAATATTTTCAGTACCTTGTCAATAAGATAACAAACCTTGATTTCAACATGTATGAATATATAACAAGACTAAGATCTAGCAAAACAAGCATCCTCAGAGATCCAAAACATTGGCCTCTACTTTTCGCGCATAATTTCCCTATCAATATGACATTCAAAAATAACATCTATGATGTAACTTACATGTCTTTAAGCTTGAAGAACCTGGCAATGAACAATGTGGCTCTTCAGGCGGTGCCTGCCGGCAAGCGTAGACCACAGATTCGTGACCAGAGTCTTAAACTGTCCTTTCCCGGCTATATTTTCCCATAAATGTTCGGCAGCAGATTCCTTCACACCATCGGATTTCGCAACATCAACCAGAGAAATGCTCATATTGTTTCGGATAATGCATAGTTTTCCATTGAGCGGAACAAGAGCAGCTGCCTCCAAAGCACGGGAATTCCCCAAGTGGATCTTACTGTCTATATACTTGCTCCAAGAATCAGTCACTTCGTCGTAAACCCTAAGTTTACAGCCATCTTTGCAGTCCAAAGCATACAAGTGCCCGTTTAGAGCAGTACTAGGGTTTCTCCAGCCTGCAACCATTCCGTCGTAAACAGGGTACCAGCTGTTATTTTCAGGGTGGTAGACCTCACTGAGAACTTGCCGATGCGACCCAAGACCTTTCAAATACCACTTGCTCTCGTAGACAACACCAATGAAGGGTACCATTGCTGTGCTCATATCCGCAACGAAGGACCATCTATTCTTGTTGGGATCATAGACTTCGGCTGACCTCAACGATCGATGCACTCCTTCATTCTCCCCACCAGCTACATACAAGCAGTTGTTTATGACACATGAGCCAAAGAAATGTCGCCGGCGGAGCATATCTGGGGCACGATGCCATTTATTTGTCCTGGCATTGTAGAAAATGACTCGTCTCATTGATCCCTTCAGCGGATCTTTGCCACCAAACAAGTAAAGGTGACACCCGCTGAGAACAGCACATCCGAATCCAAGGGCTTCAGAATATTCCTTGGGGACAGGAGGGAGAGGCTGCCAAAGCTGGTGAATGGGGTCAAAGGCGTGCCACGAGATTTTCCCATCTCGGTCTCTTTTAATGACGTAAATCCATTCTTCAGCAATGCCAAGACTTCTTCGGAGTGAGTAAAAAAAGTTGCCGGACAAAAGACGGTACCACCTTTTGCAGACTAGCCGGAGCTTCCGGTGTTCAATTCTTGGGACTCGAATTAGACAAGCTATAGCAAGATCATCAGGAAGTC
This sequence comes from Pelargonium cotyledonis, assembly GCA_036897625.1. Taxonomy (NCBI): domain Eukaryota; kingdom Viridiplantae; phylum Streptophyta; class Magnoliopsida; order Geraniales; family Geraniaceae; genus Pelargonium; species Pelargonium cotyledonis. Next base: position 7,640 of record JAYMTA010005170.1, read on the forward strand.
CTGGAATCAAAGGGGATTGGTTCCTGCTCCTGTCACCACGCGCTGGTTTGCTCCTAGTTGGATGAATAGATGGTTTAATATCAGGGCGAAGACATAACTTTGTCCCTGGGACATATCTTTTTGCTCCAGCAACAGTTTTAATGCCCGCATCTACTCTACATAAACATGCTGTTGTATCTACCTGCAATGGTGCATGTATAATAATTAATTACGTTCTTTCTAGCTGCATTTTCTCTGCAATAGTAAGTCCATAGAATAGAACTGAATATGCTATGAAATTTTTTACACCAAAGATCTATTCATGAAGTTTGGTTCTGTGATAACACAAAACAACTACAGCTTTAGTTCACTAGCATAAATATAATAAATCAAATATAAATATGATTTAGAGTGTAGTAACATAAAATTTACATTGATCAAGATTGTCTACCATTAGATGGGGTAGCAAAGATGGGAATGCTGAATGCATAGGTGGATTCTTGGTAAAACTAGTAAGGATAAGATGACAAACTAAGTTATTTGAGCAAGAGTTGAGTAGCTTCAACGGAAGATAAGATGAAGGAAAACCATTTAAGATGATTTGGACATGTGCAACGTAGAGAGATAAGAGATCAATGACCCCCCATATGAAAATATGAGAGAATTCGGTTTTTAGAAGCTAAAAGGGATAAGGGAAGGCCTAAGTTAACATGAAAAGAAGTAGTGAGGAAAGGCATGATAACACTTACCTTAACAAGGGAGATTAACATTAAATATAATGGAGTAGAGTAGGAGAATACGAGTAAAGAATCCCAAAGAGTTTTGATAAACGATATATAGTTGATCTTAACATTGTTTGGGAAATAACTTGGCTGTTGTAAGATTTTCTACAAAACAAATACTTTACATAATCTGAGACAGAAATGTTCAACACAAGAAACTTTTTTCTTTCTTTCAATTTTGATGTTCTAAAATAATAACCCTTACACAAAGATCAAATTACCTTTGAAGGCAGACCATGAGAGCCAGGAAATTCAAGGCTCAGTGGGGCTTGTACAAAGGCAGTGACTAAAGATAACCGATAAACTTGAGTCTCAAATGTGGGAGAACAAAGTCAGGTTCCCAGTAATAAGTACAAACTGGACACACTAGTAATATCCTAGAATGCCTGGACTGCATCGAGAAGCACAAAGGTAGACAGCTAAAACAAAAAACAATGATCACTAAACAGAAAATATCAACATGAGACGAAGATGGACATGAACTTTGACTTCAGAAAATAGGCCAAAGTTCCTTCATCGATTGCACTTACTTTCTACAAGTGAGATTCTTGCTGTAGAGCAATCATTGCAAGTAAGAATAACATTTGTTGAAGTAAATTCAAAATCTAAGTTTGGAAGATATCCAGGATCCATGATAGTGAAGCAATTGTCAAGTTCTATGCTTCAGACAAAGCCATGACTTTGAGGGATGCTAAGGGGGATAATGAAAGATGTATATATGGCAGTGTGGTTCAGGTGCCATTCAAAACTAACTGATCATGTATCTCGGGTGTAGTATATATAAAATACCATTTTGTTCATTCTCAGGAAATGGCATCGGTCCCCTCAAGGGACAAGCAATGCTATTCACCTGGTTTAGAGACAGATGAGATGGCTAACAGAATGGTACATTTCTGCCAAAGATCAGAATTCTCGCCTCAGACCAGTTCAGTTCAGTTCAGTTCATTTCTGCAAACATAATTACGATCCCACAGCTTCCACCAACAAAATTCTAAACATCTTCATGAACTCTAAAGCAAATTAAGACAAGTTCAACAAAAGACAGCATCCTAAAGAGTTGAAATATCATCAACTGAATATAAGAATTAAACAGTTCCAGAACATAAAACCAAACAAAGAAAATGCTGGTTTGGCATAGCATCAATCAAAACAGATATTAACATACAAATCGTAATCTAAAACTAGCAAAGAAATTACCAGAGGAGGCTGAATCATTCTGTCCATGTCTCTTCTTCAAATGACTTGACAACAGCAAATTCCACCATAAAACCTGAAAACCCTCCTTCAAAATAAAATAATAAAAAATCCCTCAATCATCAGCTCTACACAAGAAACCTATCAATCACTAAAAATCATCCCCATCACTCCACTTCCAGAATTCAGTTTTTCAACACACAAAACGCAGTTTCAAAAGTCTCTAGAGAGAATATGCAATTGATTTTCTACGCAAGTCACACCACAATCTCCACCTCCAAAGTCAACAGAGTCCATAATTCACGCAAAACCAGCTCAAGACACCCCCCACATAGACCAGAGTCAACAAAAGCAAGTCAAAACAAAAACCCACCTTTAGCACCGCATTATCTCAAGAATCCATGCCCAAATTCGAAAACCCACATTGGAAAGGCTCACCAAATCAGCTGCCATGGCCTTCCAGGCGAAGAATTCAGAAACCCCAAATCTACACTTCCCCAGAAAAAGAGAGAGAGAGAGAGAGAGAGAGAGAGAGAGAGAGAGAGTGCGAGACAGTGCGTAGATGGGGCAAAGAAAACACTGGATGAGGAGAAGATAGAGACTTGTCTCTTATCATTAATCTTCAGTGGAGTCTAGGGCCTATTTACCTCAGAGGCACAACCTACCAAGCTTACAAGATATAGCATGGCCAGAGAGAGAAAGAGTGTGTGTAATAAGCAAACCTAAACCATTAAAGGAGGAGAGAAAAAGTTGGGGTTTTTCATTTTTGAATGGTGACACATTGGTTTTATTGGAGGATTGAAGAAACAAATGACAAATCACACAATGGATTGGAAGATAGCTGTTGTATGACTCTAGAGAAAATTGAGTGAAAAGAAAAAAAAAATGGTCTTTGAGCGAGCGTGTAAACTCGTGATTAGCATTTTTAAACAGTTGTACTGTTTAATAATAAGTCATAGTTAAAACTCGTCTATTTTTTCAAAGGTGTATTGAACGAGAATTAAATGTATGTGTTATTTACCCTCACACAATCTATCTAACCCACTGCGTTACTACATTCGAATATATTATTTCAATTTTAAATAAAAGTGAGGTAATATGGAGTTAGAGACCAAGATTCAAAATGAGATATGTTGGGGCCCACCACTCCACCAAATGCTTTGCTGGTGTGGTGGTAAGTGTAAATGGATCTTCTGCTATGTGTTGACCCACCACATCATATGTACATCACCATTTAGTTCCTACTCCACAAAGGGTATTTTTGTCATTCACATAAAAAGCTCTCATGTGAAGTACATATAGTATTATTTTATTTGCATGCCTTCCCTCATAATATCACGTCTGATTATCAAAATTCTCACCAAACAAATATTATCATATGAAACCCACTGGGTTAACGTAGTTGGTTCAGCACTACGTCTTTTATTAAGAGGTTGAGAGTTCGAATCTCAACTCTTGTAAATGAAAAAAACTCATGGGTCAGCCTCCTACCGCTTAATGCGCTGATAGTGGGACGAGTAATAATTTGTCTGGGTATAATAAAACAGCTTAAAGATGCCAACCGCGAATACACGGGCCGCTCGGAAATCCTATGATGTAAACCAAAAAAAAATAAATTATCATATGGAGCATTACATTTCAGCTATTATGGATCAAGATTTGTTTTGTGTGATTGGATTATGATAACCACATAGCTATCCATATCTCCAAATTCATTTCATTTTATTTTTATTGGATTGTGATTGGATTTGTTTTGTTTATACTTTATTGGATTAAAGTTATTATTATTATTATTATTTGGACTAAGGCAATTTTTTGTGTATTGAAACAAGTCATTAATAATTTGATGATAAATTAGAAGTTTATTTTCAAAAACTAGAAAAAGAAATGGCAGGCACTTTCTTTAAGAATTTTTGCTTTGGAAAAGTTTTAGAAATTTCATCTTTGTATGTTTTATATCATATTTATGTGGTTCCTTCCTTTGGTTCTTTCTTTGAATACCATATTTATATATATTTTTTTATTTTTCATTCCTATACCCAATTTGGTATCCAGACTTTAATTACTTCAAATTTAGTACCCAAACTTTCATTTTGTACCCAATTTGGTACCTAAATTTTAATTGTGAATCCAATTCAGTACCT
>JAYMTA010005171.1:0-11737 GCA_036897625.1 Pelargonium cotyledonis
ACAAAAATAAATAATAAGCAGAATAATAATTCAAACTGGAATTATATTTAATGATAAAATTTTAGAATACATAAACAAGTACATAAACAGAATTTAAAATACATAAATAAATATGTTCTGTTCTTTGTTTCACTAGTTTCTTAAGACGGGTTCATTTATCCATAACTATATAATATAAAATGACAACTTTTCTGTCCATTTTATTCTCACGAGCACCAAAGCAAAAAGTAAAGTATTCACTATATAAAATTATCATTTTTCGAAAGTATATGTAGAATTATTAAATAAACAAATTTTAATACTACTACAAGCTTTATAAATTCTCTGTATAGAAAAGTAAAGTAGTTTTATCACCTCCCAAGATAAAAGGATATAAAATAGTATATGTTGCCATGAGTAGTAGGCTGCTAGTTTGATAATCACAGAGGCAATCATTTAAGAATTATAATCTCCATCATCACTCTTGGCAGAGGAGCCCCTCATTTTTAAATTAGCCACTATCATTCTCTTTGTGAACTTTTTAATACGCCATTGAACGTAAATTCATTTGCTAATTTAACATCTTTATAGCTGTATAAAATTTTGACATTTATTTTTGGTTAAATGATTTTGCTTTTATTGGACTGCTATTAATCTAAGATAAATTGAATTAAACTCCCGTAGAAAATTGATTTGTTGCAAAGTGAAACATATTTTCACGCATAACTTATCAGAACTTGCAAACAGTAATTTCCGTTATAACACTATTAGTTTTTCATACAAAATGATTAAAATATTCCTAACTTTAAATATAAAAAAAAATAAACAGTTTGTCGAACAAACCCTTAACGTTAAATAAAAGAATAAAAAATAAAATAAAATAAATGAAGAACAGATCTGGTTTTCTTCTCCACCATCCTTCTCCACCATCTCCGACCTTCTTCTCCACCATCTCCGGCATTCTTCCCCACCATCTCCGCCATGGTCGAGCTCCATGGATGAGGATCTTCGAGCACGGTGGCTCCGGCTTCGATCTGGAGGAGGAGCTTCGAGCATGGTGGCTCCAGCCTCGAGCACGGTGCCTCCGGCTTCGACCTGCGTTGGACGAAGCCTCCCTCCACTGCTCCACCACGGACCACGACGGACCACCACGGACCACGACGGACCTACACGAGACCTCCGCGGATCTGGGTCGGGACGGATCTGGGCTCGATGGCGGATTTGGGTCGGCGACAGGGGCTCTACGGAAGCTGCGGCGGGGGAGGGGCTGCAGCGGGGGTTTTTTTTTTTTTTTTAATTTTTAAATTTGATTTCATTTGGTTTGATTTGATTTCATTTAGCTTGATTTGGTTTTAATTGGTTTGATTCGGTTTTAGTTTAGTTGATTTGGTTTGATTTTTTTGTTTTTCATAGAATCTGGCGAAAAATGCAGATTCCAGTGACCGGAAAATTCATATGGTCGCCGAAATCTTCAAGTGCATCAAGAGGAAAAAGAAGAAGAATGACATTTTGGACATTAAAAAAAATTAACCAACACCTGTTACAAAATTCATCAATTTTAACGGTTCAAACTACTGTTTGCAAGTTCTTGTGGGTTATGTGCGAATGTACGTTTCACTGGTGGCATCTTTGCAACAAGTCAATTCCTCATATGGTCTTAGTGCAATTTGCCCATTAATCTATTTTTGTTTTAGTCCTTAATTAAGATTTAGCATGTTTTTAGCCCCTAATTAATATTTAACATGTTTTTAGCCTTTGTATTGCCCGAATCTGGCGTTCACTAAACCTTGACATGTGCTTTGGACTTGATGAACATGAATAATGTGCACTTGGGTAAACCTTTACCATGACATCTAAATCCATTGTCGTTCAACTATAACTCAGTCTCTTTCTAGCGTTCACTAAACCTGATAAAAAATTTAAGGTTTAAGGTTTAAGTCTATTTTTAAAGGTTTTGGACAAGATTTCTATTTTTTTTAAGGGTTATGGTTAGCATGGGTCACCTTTTACCTGTCCATTTCGGGACATGACCCGTGTCATAATCGGTCTGGTCCTCGAGTGCCTATTTTAGAACCAAGTCGGTCTGGGTCGACCCTTTTAAACAATCCTACTTTTAGGTTTGGTCATGTAGAGTCTGACCCACTTTTTCAATAAACAAAGAGTACAAAATCAGACATATGAAATCTTCATTTTTTTCCCTCTCTCTATCCCTATCCCATAGGTACAACCTTTGAATCAATAACGAACCTCTTTACACAACTTTTTAACTTATGTGAAAAAACTCCAAAATAACGTTTGATGTGCCAGTATGAAGTGGTCAAGGAAAGCATCCTACATTGTTGTCTCTTAGAAGCATTTACTGCGTAGGTTAGGGTCCTACGGTTTAGAGACTTGTAAGATTTCGAGCTTTTGTGATGGCTTGAGGAGGAGGTGAGACGGATAGCCATAGATGTTTCCTATTATAAGGCTTCGGCGTGTATGTGTTGATGATGAACAAACATTACATTGAGACTTCTAAGAATGTGAGACGTTTGTGATCTTGAGCTCCCACGAGCATGGACATCTGCAATCTTGTACATTTGCGAAAATATGACATATGTCTTGGACTTCCGCGAGAATGAGACATTCATGGTCTAAGACTTTTGCGCTAATGCAACATCTGTGCTTTTGAATTATTGCGTGAATGTGACATTCACGATCTTGAATTTTTGCAAGACTCAAACATCCGCAATCTTGAAATTCCGTGGGTGCTAGACATACAATGTCTTAGACTTTTGACGTAATGGGAAACTTGCGGTCTTCAACTTTCACGAGAATGAGACATATGTGGTCTTGAATGACGATTGAACCTCCAATTTTTCTATATGTACTTTTGATTTTGGTTTTCTTTTTTGAACAAGGTCAATTCGACCAATGCACCATTTGAGTGAATGCGATCAGACTAAGGTAGAGTCGACCCAAGCTATTAGGGCATGATGATTGATGTTGGGCGGAGTTGAACCATATTTTTAAGGCATAAAGATTGATCATATGGTAAGTTGCTCCATGTCTGTGGGGCTATGGCCACGATTTTGGGCATATTCGATCTATTCTTTTGGGGCATGCCAATTGGTCCTAGGCAAAGTTGTTCAATGCGTTTCGGGCCATGGAAACAATCCTTGGCGGAGTTGACATATGCTTTTGAGGTATGGCGATCAATTTTGAGCACGTTTTTCCCATTCTTTTGGGGTATTGCAATCGATCATGGGCAGAGTTGCTTCTTGCCTTTAGGGACATGACAAAAATCCTGGGCAGATTTGACCCATTCCTTTAGGACATGAAAATCGATCCTTAGAAAAGTTGGGTTATGCTTTTAGGCATGATGATTAATCATGGGCGAAGTTGACCCATGCTTTTAGGCATGACGATCAATCATGGGAAAAGTCGACTCTTACTTTTGGGACATGACGATCAATCTTTGGTGGAATTGACCCATTCTTTTGAGCATAACTATCAATCCTGAGAGGAGTCGACCCACACTTTCGGGGCTTAACGATTGATCATTGGTACAATCAACCCATGCTTTCATTTGTAGTCGGGGGACTTGATTGCTTTTTTTTTTTCTTTTTGCCCATGAACCCTAGTTTTCCTCGCATTTTCCATAACATGGACGGTGAATCGAGACCTTTATAACATTTCTTAAGCCCCAATGTGGTCGTGGGCCATTTTGAGAATTTCCTCCCAATTTGTGGCTTGTAATTAGTGAACGCATTGAGAATGAGTTGGAGATAAGCCCATCCACTACAAGAAAAATGCTTAACAACTACAAAATTTTCTGTAGTTGATCTTCGAAATTTCGTAGTTGATACGTATCAGCGACAGACCAGCATCAGAAATCAATTTGTCGCTGATTTCATCGTAGTCGCTGATGATCAGCTACGAAATTCTGTCGTTGATCTGTCAATGAATTAATGATTTAATTCATTAACTCATTAATTAAATATTATTTATTTGTTAATAATGTGTCAATATTTATAATAATTAATTCATTGCATAATTAACCGTGAATGAAATTAATTAATGAACAAACGTATATGCAACAAAATATATAATATATAGCACCAAAATGTATCCAACTCACAAACACACATAATATTGAAGTATTGAAGTATCTCAATAAAATCATGTAGTTATAAACTCCTAACTATTCATTGGATGGCGGAGGATCACGGGGGTTTATTCGCATCCACTCGGACGTTTGGACCATTATTGCCTCTGTGTTGCCTAGACGAGCATTCGTGGTCGTGTGTTGCTAGTCTATCAGGTCAATGATCTCATACCGGCTCATGCCCTCCGAATGGAGATGAATAACGTCATCAGCAGAAGATAGATCACACAGAGCCAGTGGTATGTTGCGATCGAGGCGGGCTGGAAGCTGGTCAATCTGGGCCCTCATCTCCTGAAGTTGTATGTCATGCCTCACAGCGCTAGACCATGTCTTCGCATCTGAATGGCTATAAGATCGACTAGATGAGTTGTAGTACTCATTCATTGTTGTCTCCAGACTGTAAACTCGCCCTTTCTTGTTGCGTCCTCCGACATTGTCGTAAAAAGCCTGGAGGTTGTCAAGCTCATCCTGTGTCTCTCGAACCATTTGGAGAATGACTCTTACAAGTTGACAATAGCATATATATTTTAATGATAATGAAGTTAAATTAAATGAACTTACAAATATTGAACCAATTGTAAATACTACTTTCATTATTATTTTGAGCCTGAGACGTGACGTAAACCCTGGGAGCATCCTCATCATCCTTGGGTCTAGAATGGGTTGACAAGAACACCCGGTGTGGAGGAGGAATATTTCCTTCTTTTGTGAGCTATACAAAAAATAAACATGCAATTAATTAATTAGATTGCATAATAAGTATGATAATTTAACAAAAAAATTGGCAGAGTTTACTTTGTCTTTTGAACATTTCCCCAACAAATGTTGTGTTAAGTATAACCTGATAAAAAAACATTCAATATATACAATTTGGAGTCGGGACAACCAAACACATTCTATAAAAACACATTCATTACATAATTCAAACTCGTTCCCGACTCCCAGAACATTTCCATAAAGCATACAAACATATATAATACTAATTAAATGTAAAAGTGAGACTTGAAAGATAATACCATCTTATTAGCGATCATGACCTCCGAGACAGAGCCCTTAAGATGGGTCGCAAGAGTAAACTCGTTAGGTGTAGCAACACATTTTGTCTATTAGCTTGTGCCTTGCAACGTATTGCGACATACGTCGACAAGTTCCAAGCACGTCTCCAGGCAACCCAAATGTCCTCAGCAAACCATCTATGTATTTTTTTCTCAGGCTTACGTAGCTTGTACATCTCATCCTTATACCGCTCAACCATCTTCTTGTTAAAAGTTTTACGAATATGCTAAACTGTATATCGAGACTCATTTCACACGACCCGTCTTTACGCACGAAAACAACTTAATAAAGTCTTACTCGTAAACAACTTAATGAAAACATTTCACAAATTAGGTGTGAGGTTCGCCTTTCATTTTATCGTCATGAATGAGTTATGATTGGTGCTTGACATTTTATGCCCACAAAGGCAAAAGGTTTGAGGAACATCTCCTAGAACTGTTTTCAAGAGGAGATTGTGTCATTAAGGAGATTCTGAAACTAAGTATGGGTCAACCCTTAAAGGTACAAGTGAAGAGTCTGCATCGAGTCGTAATGCACTCCATTTGCGACTGCATTCATATATAAAAACTTGTTTCAAACCCAATGACACTAGCTAGCTTTTTATACGTAATGTTTGGAAATGAAATTCGTTGATCAATCAGGACCTCACAGAGGGCAAGACTCTAGGGGTTGTTGGTGAGTGGGACGATAGGTGTTACTGCTACCCTGGTAGAAGCCATTTGCTCTTTAATTTTTTGAATTTCCTCTTTTAGGCCTATGACCACTAGGTTTTCTTCAAGATCATGATGGTCTCGAGGGGTTCTCATATCTTCCTGTGCAAGGTGGGTAGATTGATGTACACTTTAACCCTTAGATTAGGCTATGAATTGTATCGCAATGGGATGATGATCTTCCGCTTTGGTTTCGAGGGCGTTGGCCCTGCCACTTGGTAGATTTGAAGTCACAGTGGTTTTCTTCCAATTGGTGGCGCAAAAACCCCCTTATTGTTCTATGCAATTCGGTATCAGCGACACTTATAGTAGGCACAGACCTTATCATGAAAGTGTTCCTAGTGACCATAACTAGTACGAGCACCGCGATGGTCGGGTGACATTGTTCGGCGCAAAGAATCCACGCTCATGGGATTATCCTTTACTCTCACACCATAAGTTGAGACCAAGGGAGGAGGCAGAGATGGATCATGCAAAACATGAATTACGGGAGCAGCAGGGGCCGTGATGGACAAGGTAGAGTCTGTGGATGTGTTCATATGCTCGTTAAACATTTTCATGGTGTTAATGAGCGCTATCGGGATGTAATAGATTCCTTGAGGAGGTGGAGAAATTTTTGGGACGACTTGCAAGACTTGAGAGAGTGCATATCCCTCGTCTTCCCCATGTTTGTAGCTCGCTAGGGATGAATGAGTCATTTTATCTTGGAGGGATTTGTTCTTTGGGAGAATAAGAGTGATCGTGACTTAAAAGATTGGTGCATCCAGAGGTCATGATTAGTTTTGCAGTACATCGCATTGGGCATGACAGTAAAATCTCAATCGAAATAACAAAGGATCTAGTGAGCATTTTTAGAGTGAGAAGTTAAAATGAGAGAAGGAATGATCTCATTCTCTTACCAATACTTACCAAGAGAGAGGGTTTTATACTAAACATCAATATTCGTCACTTGTCAACGGGTGATTGGTTGATGGAAAGGTGGGGTCCACTTTTGCCCCACTCGTAGCTTGGTCATTTCCTTCCTCGAAGTGTCATGTGTGGGAACTGAGTGAGTTTGATAGTTCTTGTGCGCTTCTCATGTGGCAAGGCGTACGCCAAATCCCCTAGAAGTCAATACCACGTAGGATAATGTCTTAGGGTTTTGTGACTTGTGAATTGGGTCTTTGCTTCTCGGACGACGCTGACATTAGGAGAGTTGGTGAGCTTCTATTAGTCTCTTGCTATGAAACTTATGCCTAAGACCCTAGAAGCCTCTATCACACGTGGTAGATTTATAGAGTTTCGAGACTTGTGAAATGTCATTGTAATTGTTTGGTGAGATAAAGAGACCTGGGATGGCTTAAGGATGTGAAAACAGTCTTTCAGTATGTTTACTAAGTGTTCTGGCATTCACTAAACCTTGACATGTGCTTTGGACATGAAGAACATGACTAATGTGCACTTGGGTAAACCTCTACCACGACATCTAAATCCATTGTCGTGACAATCCTATGGGCGTAGATGTGGATGGTCTTGGTGGATGAGTGGCGCGCATGATTTTTGCGATAAGCAAAACCCTGTCAAGACAATTTTAGGGATAGATACGCGGTTTCCCTTGGCGTACGAGGAGCCGATATATCACGATAACTTTAAGGAGAGGTGTGCGGTTAGTCTTTGGCAGACTAGGAGAGCATACGATTGGTTTTGGTCACATTCCTCATGTTCTTTTACTTTCTCCTCATGCCTTTTGAAGGTCGATGGACATGGAGTGCGCACATTCTCGGATGTGACGCTTGACCAATGAACATGGAGCACGACCACATGTTTCAGGCATGCGTCTTCGAATGGACACACGGGCGAGGATAGATTCGAAATATAAAAAATAGTAAGAACATAAATTAAAAACGATAAAAATACATAGTAAACCCACACATTTCTTCCTGCATTTGTCCCTAGCGTCGGGTAATAGAGGTGAAGCGTCGCTTAAGTGCCACGTGCTATGTCGCCATTCGTCGAGTGAACTAATAATATCTTATGGTTCATTAACATCAACTATCAAATGGATGTAATAAGTATTAAAAAATAGACGATGGATTAAAAAAAAACTCCAATAATAAATGATGAAAAAATTGTGAACATTGACTTGAAAGTATGACCATAAAACCACACAATGATTCCACCTTTTACTGTGTTAAATAGTAAAAAAAAATCAATTACCATAAAACCACACAATATCCAATACCCATGTCTGTCATCCATTCAAACTTATCCCATGAAAAGCCAAACATATCTGACAAACACCAACACAGATTTCAAAATTCCTTTTCCTCGGTGATCAACTTAAAGTTAAAGGCTAAAGCCAGACCCGCACCCACAACATGCACTCACTCTGTTGATCTCAAACATGTACTCCTCCATGCTTTTCTTCTTTTTCTTTCTTCTTCCTCTGCTACTGTTCCAACCCTGTAACTCCACAACAGTCTTGGTGGATGGTGTTTTGGAGTGGAGCAACCCTAGTGTTGTTGTTGGAGACTCCATTAGTAAGTACCACCATTACCAACATTTCTATAAACAATCTTTATTTTTTTTGCTTCATAAATTTAACATTATTCCTATGCTTTGTCTTTACTCTATTTTCTATTGCTAGTTTTCAGACACAAGAATCACTACAACCTCTACATATTCCAGAACCAGAGAGCCTTCCAGCTTTGCAACTTCACTCAAGCCACACTCCTCACCAAACCTAACTCTACCCAATATACGGTACATAAATCTCACTACTTGCTTGCTTCGATTTTTATTTTATTTTATCACCAAACGTAACAACCGAAACTTTAAGCGCTTTAATACTTGTCCTGACGATGATGGTTGTTGCTTTGCTTCTATTTTTATTTTTGAATGTGAGATATATAGTATGTAACCATGTGTTTTTTAGTGGCACCCTTCACGGCCTGGTGTTTTCTACTTCACTTTCAACAATGGCTCTCGAGATGGAGGTTGTGGTGGGTCCCAAAAGATGGATGTGAAGGTGTCTCCAAAAGCAACGGTGGAAGCACCAGCTCCGGCGGCGGCACCGGATTATCCCTGGCCGTTCCATCCTCACGCCTCACCAGCTGCGGGCTCTCCGGTTAAGCTACCGGACAAAGCTGGTGGAATTCCGTTCATTAACAGCAATCCGGCGGTTCCTCTTCCTACCGGTGAAGTCGACACAGCCACTATTCGCCCGTTAACCACCTCTGCCTCTGCTCATGTACACACCCAAATCCTACTCTTTTTAAGTAAATTTTTAATAATTGGAGGAAAAGTATTCTTAGACGAACTCTCAATGCGGCTGAGATTCAGTCGGTCAATGAGGTGATGTCACCCCATAAATTAAAACTCTAATAGGGTTCAATACATTTCTAGGCACGAAGCGTCCGATCCATTTTTCTAACGTCTTGGCTGAGTGTGAGCCAACAATGGTAATTGGCTAGGACTTTATGCTCTCAAAAGAAAAGGAAAAAAAAATCTTAGCCACTCTTAATGGTCGAGATTAGTGATGCCAACGAGGGTATGTCACCGAATGTACATCTCAATGAATTCGTAGGGACAAAGCACCCATTCAGATCCATATACTTAGTATCATGACTGAATCTCAGTCACTAATTATAGCTTGATTGAGACTTATTACTCTCATAAGTCAAACTATCAGTGGTTAAAATTAATCAATCATGTCAAACTCATATACGTTTCAATAGATTTCTGGGCACATAGCTTCCGTCAAATTTCATTTATTTTGTATCTTGACTGAGCCCAACACTAATAACTTAGTTGAGACTTTAATTCTCCATTCTTATAATAATTAGATTTTGAGCATGTATTGATTTTTGCTTCATATTTGCAGTTGGTGACCATGGGGCTACTTTCAGCTGAAACGGCTCTATTTGCTGTCTTCTACTTGTTGTAACAAATGAGGCAGGAAAGAGCAGCTTTCTAGGCAAACTTCCGGCGATGATTTGGTTGATTGGTGGTTGATGAGATCTAGAAATTAGCTAGGGTTAGTGTGTAAAAAAACATAGTTTATTATCTTTGTAGTAATTGAGGAGTTTAATTAATTTAGGTTTAAAGTAGCTTTGAGAGTAATGATTATATATATTCATTTGGCCCTGCAATGAATTGCTACTTTTCCTTTTACATGTCTTTTTGGCTGGCTTCTCCTCTATTTCTAGTTGATTTCATTTGAGAATCTCTAAGTCACAAGATTTAGAAAACCTCTATTTTGAGGAGTGTCCAAGAAATAAAATAAAATATTGGTGAGTCACGTGACCTATGTGAAACCTGTAAAACATGGATATTCATAAGGTTGATTCACAATTCTCATGAGAAAATATTTATGAGATAGAAGTCATTTTATGACAAGTAATTTAATTCTCCCGTGAATTTTTTTATTGGGGGAGGTACATTTATACGAATAATTTCCCACCCTCACTATCAATATTGAAATATCATTGTTCCATAATATATTTTGAATTGTTTGACGTGATTGAAGTATATATTGAATACAAAAATAATTGACATTTTTTTAAATAAATAATTGACATTTAAGCACTATAAAAGACATTAAAGAGAAATACATTTTTATAAGGGTAAATTGGTGGCAGAACTCTTGTACTTATTGAAACTATATATGTAAATGGCCCTCAAGTAGTTTTTACTATTGGTCTGACTCTTGTAATTTTTTTTATTTTTTTATTTGGTCCAAATAACCTGCTACAACAAGTCACTTACCTTCATGTCAGCAAATATGATACATCACCATTCCACGCCAGCTTCGCGTCCACGTTAGCCTTGGACCAAATAAAAAAATAGAAAATACATGAGTTTCTTTGACTTTTATATTTAGAAAATAGAGATATACATTGGTATTGAGTATAGAATTCAAGTTTTAGATCGATTTTGCAGTTCCCGTTTGAAAAATGGTCTGAGCAAATCGACCTAGTTCTAGATTGCATTTCAATTTTTGCATGTAAAATGTGGAGGTTCGTGTGGGTTACCCCCACCCGACTCATAAAGCACAAGAAGAAGAAGAAGAGAGATTTGAATTCTTGGCAGCGTTTTTGGGTTCTTGGTATTGTTTTCGGGTTTTTGTCTTTCAAGATAAAATCGAAGTCAAATGCTGTTAGACCTAGTTCATGCCGTTCAAACTAAAGAAGAAAGATCGAATTTTAGAAGTTAGTGGATTTCGTCCAAAATGTCAATTATGTGGTCGATCGCATAGTAATGAGCAAATCAAATAATTGAGAATATGACATCTCATTAATAGATTTGATACTCTAGTACTTTTTTCATTAGTTCTAACCATTGTACTCTCCATTTTTTTTTAATTTGATCCAAAGTTGATGTGGAAGGGTGATGTGGTGTATTTACTGACGTGGAGGTAAGTGACTTTCTGTAGAAGGTTATTTGGACCAAATAAAAATAATAATAAAAGTGAAGTGGCCAGACCAATAGTAAAAACTAATTGAGGGCCATTTCCATAATTTCAAGGGTTTAATACCTTGGTGATCCCCACCTATTGGAAAGTCACCCGCTAGGTCCCCAACTTAAAATAAGGACATAACAGTCCCCAACATAAAGGAAAATTGGTCACGTGAGTCCCACCGTTAGTTTG
Source organism: Pelargonium cotyledonis (assembly GCA_036897625.1). Taxonomy (NCBI): domain Eukaryota; kingdom Viridiplantae; phylum Streptophyta; class Magnoliopsida; order Geraniales; family Geraniaceae; genus Pelargonium; species Pelargonium cotyledonis. The sequence goes on from JAYMTA010005171.1 coordinate 11,522, forward strand.
ACCTAACTGATCCGTTAGTTGGGGTGACGTGGTGTCACATGACATTTTAATTTGACTGACATGGCATTTGAAAAAAATTTAAAATTAAATTTGAATAAAATGATCAAAATTAATTTTGGATCAATTATTAAGCGACACGTGTCTCATTTTTAATTTTTAATTACATCAAAATATTTTTAAATGCCACGTCAGCGCCATGTGTGGAAAATATATATA